>LFJQ01000557.1:0-22196 GCA_001182835.1 Oropetium thomaeum
GTTTTTTGCATAAAAATTAACTATACATTAAAATAGAATTTTGGAGATTTTATGAAAATTTTTGGTAAAGGTTTAAACCCTTTAAAATTCCAACAAGATTGAACCTAATTGAAAATTCATAGATCTTTAGAAGCTGTTTCAGTCAAACTTCCTATAATGAAAGTTGTTCCAAATAATTCACTTAGCACACACAAAAATTTTCAAAAATTTTTGAGCTCGGGAGCTAGGGTTTTCTATTATCTCAAGAGGGAGGTTAATTGTAAAAATCGAATTGAAAATAACCTTACGGTGAACAGTGTGCCGCCGACACCCTTTACCGTGCTGGCAGACGAGCGCCGCACCGGCCGCCCCGGCCAATCCCCGGCGCCGCGTCTTCACTCCATCTTCAGTGAATCTTGGCAAGGATCTTCCCCTCCTTCACTGCTCCACTCCTCCTCCCTCTCCATCCTTCTCCTCTGGCACACGGCAAGGCGCAGACTCCTTTGCCCACTGCCGAGCGCCCGGCCCTCAAGCGCCAGTAGCCGCTCGCCGCCCCTCTGCTCCAATCGACAGCGCGCCACTGCCCTTCTCTCCCTTGGCTCAGCTTCCACTCGAGTACAGGCCGAAGCATCAGTTTCCCCTCCCTCCTTTCTTCCTTCTCCGTTCTGCCGCGCACCACAGAGCCGCCACACCTTTGCCGCCGAGCTACCCCCACCGTCGACGGCTCGCTCCGGCCACTCCCTAGCCTCGCCACCATGCCAATCAAGTTCCCCTTGACCCACTGAAACTCTCCGAACACCGAGCTCACCAGCCGTGCCCTATTTTCACCGGAACATCGCCGCACTGCTCCTCGGCCGACAACAGCGCGGCGGCCCACTTCTTTTCAAATTCCGTCACCAGGTAGCTCAATTTTTCGATTCCTTCAGCCAGCTTGTTCCTCTCACCATGGTACACCAGTTTTATAAGCCATTGATCGCAGCTCATCACCGTGAGGAAGTTACTCCCACGCCACCCGTCGGCCGCCATTGACAGAGCTTCTGGTCTCACGTCGACCACCACCCTGCCGCCTTCCCCGTGGCCCTAATCTTCATCAAATCAGTTCCTTTAATCAAGGTGATGCTCCACGATTGCTCAATCCCCCTTCCAACCTTCTTCTCCGGCGAATTTCCCATCGGAGCCACCGCCTCAGCCGTTCCCCTGTTTCTGAGCACTGTTCCATTGAATTTCCTATTTTCCTTTTAATTAACCAGAAGTTGCATAGTGTGTAGAAAATCTTGGAGAAGTCTAAAAATGCCAAACCTAATTTTATTGAATCCTTGAATTATGAGTTAATTTTCTGTTAAAGCACTTTTTCAAATTTTGTCCTGGAATTTCTTTAATAATTCATGTATTATTTCTGTTGTTGATTTAATTGAAGTTCCAGAAGGTTTCTAGGGTTGATTTTTGTACCATAATTTTATCTTGGCATGATGCATCTCCTGTATTTTTACCAGAATTTTTCATGAACATTGTGCATGCATGTCATTGTAATATCCCCAAAACCCTAGATTATTACCTCTGTCTAAAGTACATTAGGAAAGTCACCCAAAAGCCTGAGACCTTTAACAAAAACTTTAGTTTAGATGCTCAGAAGTAGATCTATAAAGTTTCATGATTTTTTCATAGGTTTTAGTGCTTGTTTCTGATTTTATAAGTTTGGAAAACAGAGCATTGTTAGATTTTTAGTAAATTCATAGAAGCTCAACATGACCCCAACCAGAGCCAAAAGTCTTAGTTTAGAGCCTACTTTAAACTAAAAATGGTCCCATGCCTGTAACTTAACTTTGAATTTCACCGAAAAAGTCGTTACGACTTTTACGGCACCGTTACGGTATTCCCGATGTCGTAAACGGGCAACGACCATCGGAGGGCTCGTGTTCCTGTTAACGTGAGTCAAAACCACTCAAACTTAGTCTCATAGTAACCCAAGCCACTTAGTAAGCCAGTACATGTGATGTGTTTTGGGATTTTTCCTGAAAATGACATCCGTGTGCCACCCGATATCGGAATCGGAAAACCGGGAACCGGGAAACCCGTAACCGGAATCGGTAAAACTGTTTAGGTCATAACTTGAGCTGTAGAACTCCGAATGCCTTCGTTCTTTTTGCATTGTGTTCATAAACTCAGTAGCTACCTCTCTGCATCATATCGCATCATTTGGGCATCATGGCATCATGGCATGCATCTCATACCGTCGCGTTTTACTTTATAGCTTACGAACCGCCAGAGAGTGACGCGGGTGCTGCTACGGGAGAAGCACCAGAGGTTGATCCAGCTGCTGAGGAAGTCAACACCGCTGCTGTTGAAGGCAAGCACCTCATATTGCTACCCTAAGTAATTTACTTAATGATTAATATGAATGCTTACGTATAGGAATGCATAAAGTCGGGCTTAGTAGTAACATTGGGAAAAACCTATTATTGTTGCATGTACCCCTCCTTGGTTTGAATACGTCACCTTGACAACCTGGGTAGAGTGTCTTTGTTCGAGTCACGAAATGCTTAGCCATGCTTAGATAACACGGTAGAAGTCGAGTGGTAAGTCCCACTCGCACGTATAGGAACCCCCTTGATTACTTATGGACTTGTGGCGAGTTCATATGTTGGTAAAAGTTGAAAAGTGTTAAAAGCTGAAATCTGGACGGTGGGATAGGAGTGCAGCAAGACATGGAGGTCTTGTGTGCCGTAGGCCCCGTCTGGGTTGACCTAGGACCGGCCGTGTTATTCTTGGCCTGAGCACTTTCCGTTCATACCACATGTCCGATATAATGGTAAGACAAGCTGAGTATCTCACTGCGTACCAACGTTTGGCCGATGACTGCACGGTGTGTGGAACGAGGGAGTCATGGGTGCCTGCGAGGCCGTGACACTCGACGAGGGACTCACGTGCCTGCGAGGCCGTGGTACTCGGCACCGTGTGGATTTTCCAACCGTGTGGGCACGAGTGTGAAAAAGGTTGACATGAGTACCCCTTGTGTAACTTTAGCGGGTTGCATGAGCCGTATGGTCCTCAGTCGTGTGGGTACAGTTGGACTCCCCTGCAGGGTGTAAAATCGGTTCGAATCCGCCGCGGTCTCGGTTATGATCAAGCTCAGTGTCCTTTGGATAATATCGTAGAGTTGTCACAAACATGATGGAAATTGGATATTGTTGATGGAATTGGAATATGGTTATTGGTATCCATGGTTCGGATGGAACATGGATGATGGCATATACATGGTTTATGGTTACATGATACTTGGGGATTGGGTTTATTAGAAGTTCATGCCCGCAGAGTCTTTTACTTTATGCTTATTCATATATGCTTAGTTTCTGCTTTAAGCAATCGAGTCCATTCCTATACCTTATTTACCTTGCTACAGCCTCATTGCATTATCCTTGGAGTCGGGAACTAATTCCCACAACAGGGTAAGACTTGCGAGTACCTTCGTACTCAACGTTTGTTGTTTAAGTTTTTGCAGGTGAGGATGAGTTGGTCTTCGGCTACTTTGTCCCGCCGATGCCGGCCGAGGGCGAGGCGTAGTCAAGACTTTCGAGTGATCGTGATGTGCGATGTTCGTGGGCTGGGCATCGCAATCTTTTGCTGTTTTCTCATTGCAACCGCTGCGACTATCGTCTTTCTTAAATCGCTTCCGCTCTCTGATTTGTTAGTTTCAAGACTTTGATGAACCTTGGTATGTAAGAATATTTAAATTAATGTTATTAATTAACATGACCTATGTGATGTATCACCTGTGACGTTGCCGACGTGCTTGGATCTTGGCATTGCTTGAGAAGCATGTCGGGGGACTGCCGGATTTATATTCTCTTTTTATCGGGTTGAGTTCTCGCATACCATGCGTGGGCCGCGAGTCAACTTGGTAACTTGAATATAAATTGGTCGGGTCTCTCACAAGCGCTGGTATCAGAGCTAAGATTCACAAAATACACCCTAAAATTTTGCTTAGCAACACGGGGTGGGTAGTTGGGTCTTAAAAAAAAAATCACTTAATTCAACTAAAAGTTGTAGTAGTGGAGTGCTGTTTGTAGGCCCTCACCTTTCTTAACTTGTTTTATTTTAGAACTAGGGATGCACCCTGCATTGCTGCCCTCCTTGATAGATGGGACGTTAGAGTAGTCTAGCGGGTCTTGGCAGCCACCCATTTGTGTTAGGGCGCGTGTTTTATCTAAACCCCTCCTTCTATTCAAAATTGCCCATGTTGACGTTGTGTGTTTATTTTCAGTAGTGTTGTTGTGCTTGGGGAGAGTGTTTATGCATCCGTGTGAGAATTGTTAGTACGGAGCATGTTTGCATCTCATTGCATGCATCGATCATCTCCTTGTTTGGTTTTGAGTTGTAAATTGCTAGTTGGGTTTTGATCATCTTTTGTTGACTGGTTTTTAGCAGCAAAAAGGAACAAGTTTGTTTCACCTTTGAAAAGACTTGTTCAACTTTCAAAACCTTTGCCGTTGTTTTGAGTTTCGTGTTCAGGATTAGTGAGCTCATCCAATCTGAACATCGGTGTATGTTGGTCAATACACCATGTCTGTCATCTCGTAGCATCCTTTGCGGCCTTCATATCATCGATAGCATTCCCAGCAACCCGTATTTTCCCGATTATGACACGTCCTTGTTGTCATAAAATGCATCGCGTTGTTGTCCGTCGACTCTCGTCCTACCCAAAGTTCCTTTTGATTCTGGTGCATCACATTCCTTTATTAGGCGAGAGTATGCCACACAATATGACTTAAAGATATTCCCTACCCGTACACCTTATCTCATAGAATCCCCCGGAGCCAAAATCCACGTAGACTCCATGGTTCCGACATCGTTGACCCCAGTCAGCGGTGTTACCTTTCAAGCCAATCTCTTACTCCTAGATCTTCAGGGGTTAGATATTATCCTTGGGTTGAATTGGATGATTTCCCACGATGCCGTCATCCACGTGGCTTCCAGAGTTGTTTCTCTGAAAGGCCCAACCGGTGATCGTTTTGCGCTACACCTTGAGGGTGGTGATTCCGGGTTGTACCATTTGAAAGGTGCGACTAGTTCTGAGCTTTCCTCTATCCCTGTTGTGTGCGAATATCCGGATGTTTTCCCTGATGATTTGCCGGGTATGCCGCCCGACCGGGCTGTTGAGTTTGCCATTGAACTCGAACCAGGAACAGCTCCAATTTCAAAACGGCCGTATCCGATGTCTTCTGAGGAGTTGGCTGAAATGAAGAAACAGTTGAAAGATCTCCTCGACAGGGTTTTATTCGCCCAAGTTCTTCTCCTTGGGGTTGTCCCGCTATCTTTGTGAAGAAGAAAGACGGCACATTGCGCATGTGTGTCGATTATCGTCCCTTGAACGCCGTTACCATCAAAAACAAATATCCACTTCCGCAGATCGATATCCTTTTCGATCAGCTTTCTGGCGCTCGTTGTTTCTCCAAAATTGATTTAAGGCTGGGCTATCATCAAATAAAGATCAGAGAAGAGGACATTGCAAAAACTGCCTTTTCTACTCGTTACGGTTTGTACGAGTACCTCGTCATGTCCTTTGGTCTCACAAACGCCCCTGCCTACTTCATGTACTTGATGAACTCTATTTTCATGGAGGAACTCGATGTATGTGTGGTGATCTTCATTGATGATATTCTTGTTTTCTCCAAGACGGAAGCAGATCATGCTGTTCACCTCCGAGTTGTACTCGGGAAGCTTCGTGAACACCGTCTTTATGCCAAATTCAGCAAGTGCGAATTCTGGCTGCACGAAGTTGCTTTTCTTGGGCACGTCATTTCTGAAAATGGTGTTGCCGTAGATCCCACCAAGGTGCAAGAAGTGCTTGATTGGTCTCCACCAACCAATGTGAAGGAAATCCGCAGTTTCCTTGGACTTACGGGTTACTACCGTCGGTTTATCAAGGATTTCTCCAAGATTGCCAAGCCAATGACAAGGTTGTTGTGCAAAGGAGAGAAATTCCTTTCGTCCGCCCATTGCGAGCAAGCTTTCCAGACATTGAAGACATTACTTACTACAGCGCCCGTTCTTGCGCAACCCAACATCCACAAGAGCTTTGACGTCTTTTGTGACGCTTCTCGTGTTGGACTCGGATGTGTGCTTATGCAAGACGGGAGAGTCATTGCGTATGCTTCTCGCCAATTGAGGTCACATGAGGAGAGTTATCCTACTCATGATCTTGAGCTTGCCGCCGTTGTCCATGCTTTGAAAATCTGGCGACACTATCTCCTTGGCAAGACTTGCAATATCTATACCGATCACAAGAGCCTCAAATACATATTCACCCAAGCTGATTTGAATATGAGGCAAAGAAGATGGCTTGAGTTGATCAAGGACTACAAGCTAGAGGTGCATTACCACCCAGGAAAGGCTAACGTCGTGGCTGACGCGTTGAGTCGCAAAAGCCGTTGCAACTGCCTAATCGGGAAGACCCGAAATCGCTCCCTATGTGAGGATTTTCGGAAGCTTGGTCTACAAATGGTGGAAGAAGGTTTCCTTGCCAACCTTGAAATAAAATCCACACTTTTGGATCAGATCAAGGAAGCCCAGAAAAATGACAAAGGGATGGCTCGTATCCGGGAGAAAATAAAATCGGGTAAAGCTAGATGTTTTTCTCTCGATGAGCAAGGCGTGTTATGGTTTGGAAAACGCCTTGTGGTGCCAAAAGTCGATGCGCTGAAGATGAAAATTCTCAATGAAGCTCATGATTCCTTGCTATCCATACACCCAGGAAGTACGAAAATGTATCAAGACTTGAAGACCAAATTCTGGTGGACTCGCATGAAGCGGGAAATTGCTCAGTACGTCTCCAAGTGTGACGTATGTCAGCGGGTGAAAGCTATCCACTTAAAAACCCGCGGGCACACTTCAACCATTACCTATTCCATCCTGGAAATGGGAGGATATCGGCATGGATTTCATTGTTGGTCTACCTCAAACTTCGGGTGGTTACGATTCTATCTGGGTAATCGTTGACCGCTTGACAAAGTCTGCACATTTCCTTCCAGTCAAGACCACGTATTCTTTCAAGGAGTATGCCGAGTTGTACCTCACTCACATCGTGTGTCTTCATGGTGTTCCAAAGACAATAATTTCAGACCGAGGCACCCAGTTCGTCTCTCGGTTTTGGAAGAGTCTTCATCAAGCATTGGACACCAAGCTTATTCATAGTTCGGCTTACCACCCGCAAACGGGAGGACAAACCGAACGTGTCAATCAAATCCTTGAGGACATGTTGAGAGCTTGTGTGCTAACCTATGGCAAGAGATGGGAACTTTGCTTACCTTTCGCGGAGTTCTCTTACAACAATAGCTACCAAGCTAGCCTCCAAATGTCCCCATTTGAAGCACTCTATGGAAGAAGTTGTAGAACCCCGTTGAACTGGTCTGAATCCGGGGAACGACCTTTCTTTGGTCCTGATTTGGTTCGCGATGCTGAAGCCCTAGTGCGCCAAATTCAGGAACATCTTCGAGTTGCTCAATCTCGCCAAAAGAGCTACGCCGATCGTCGTCGGGTAGAACTTTTCTTCAAAGTTGGAGATTATGTTTACCTTAAAGTTTCACCACTCCGAGGCACGAAAAGATTCCAGGTGAAAGGGAAGTTAGCCCCACGCTACATTGGCCCCTTCAAAATCCTTGCAAGACGTGGTAACGTGGCTTATGAGCTAGAGTTGCCATCCTCTCTTGGTAACGTTTACAACGTCTTTCACATCTCGCAATTGAAGAAGTGTCTCCGTGTTCCGGCCGAGGCTATCCCCATGGAGCATGTCGAAGTCCAACCCGACCTCTCTTATGTGGAGTATCCTCTACGCATCCTTGCGCGTTCGGAACGCAAATTGCGCAATCGTGCAATCCCGATGGTGAAAGTGCATTGGAGCAGACACACAGAAGAAGAAGCAACATGGGAACGCGCGGATAAAATGCGGGAGGACTACCCGGAGCTTTTCACAGAGCCGTAAGTCCCCTCGTTGTTCTCTTCACATTCGCTTCTTAGCATTCCTTATCATCGACATTCCTTTCGCCACCCTACTTAACTTTTAATCTCGGGACGAGATTCTTTTAAGGGGGGGTGGTCTGTCACATCCCAAAAGTTGCAATCTTTTGTCCTTTTGTTAATGAGCTCACTGATTCAATCATTTGAATTCGACCTTTTCCTGTTTTGAATTTGGGTCAGGGTTTCGAAGTTTTCGTCGTTTTCGCAAAACCCTAATCGACTTTCAAGAAGCCTTTTGTTTTCTTAATAAAACTACCGCAATGTTTTTGCATAACAATTAACTATACATTAAAATAGAATTTTGGAGATTTTATGAAAATTTTTGGTAAAGGTTTTAAACCCCTTTAAAATTCCAACAAGTTTGAACCTAATTGAAAATTCATAGATCTTTAGAAGCTGTTTCAGTCAAACTTCCTATAATGAAAGTTGTTCCAAATAATTCACTTAGCACACACAAAAAGTTTCAAAAATTTTTGAGCTCGGGAGCTAGGGTTTTCTATTATCTCAAGAGGGAGGTTAATTGTAAAAATCGAATTTGAAAATAACCTTACGGTGAACAGTGTGCCGCCCGACACCCTTTACCGTGGCTGGCAGACGAGCGCCGCACCGGCCGCCCCGGCCAATCCCCGGCGCCGCGTCTTCACTCCATCTTCAGTGAATCTTGGCAAGGATCTTCCCCTCCTTCACTGCTCCACTCCTCCTCCCTCTCCCATCCTTTCTCCTCTGGCACACGGCAAGGCGCAGACTCCTTTGCCCACTGCCGAGCACCACCGCCCTCAAGCGCCAGTAGCCGCTCGCCGCCCCTCTGCTCCAATCGACGGCGCGCCACTGCCCTCTCTCTCCCTTGGCTCAGCTTCCACTCGAGTACGAGGCCGAAGCATCAGTTTCCCCCTCCCCTCCTTTCTTCCTTCTCCGTTCTGCCGCGCACCACAGAGCCGCCACACCTTTGCCGCCGAGCTACCCCCACCGTCGACGGCTCGCTCCGGCCACTCCCTAGCCTCGCCACCGTGCCAATCAAGTTCCCCTTGACCCACTGAAACTCTCCGAACACCGAGCTCACCAGCCGTGCCCTATTTTCACCGGAACATCGCCGCACTGCTCCTCGGCCGACAACAGCGCCGGCGGCCACTTCTTTTCAAATTCCGTCACCGAGGTAGCTCAACTTTTCGATTCCTTCAGCCAGCGTGTTCCTCTCACCATGGTACACCAGTTTTATAAGCCATTGATCGCAGCTCATCACCAGTGAGGAAGTTACTCCCACGCCACCCGTCGGCCGCCATTGATAGAGCTTCTGGTCTCACGTCGACCACCACCCTGCCGCCTTCCCCCTGGCCCTAATCTTCATCAAATCAGTTCCTTTAATCAAGGTGATGCTCCACGATTGCTCAATCCCCCTTCCAACCTTCTTCTCCGGCGAATTTCCCATCGGAGCCACCGCCTCAGCCGTTCCCCTGTTTCTGAGCACTGTTCCATTGAATTTCCTATTTTCCTTTTAATTAACCAGAAGTTGCATAGTGTGTAGAAAATCTTGGAGAAGTCTAAAAATGCCAAACCTAATTTTAATTGAATCCTTGAATTATGAGTTAATTTTCTGTTAAAGCACTTTTTCAAAATTGTCCCTGGAATTTCTTTAATAATTCAGTGTATTATTTCTGTTGTTGATTTGTAATTAAAGTTCCAAAAGGTTTCTAGGGTTGATTTTTGTACCATAATTTTATCTTGGCATGATGCATCTCCTGTATTTTTACCAGAATTTTTCATGAACATTGTGCATGCATGTCATTGATAATATCCCCAAAACCCTAGATTAGTTACCTCTGTCTAAAGTACATTAGGAAAGTCACCCAAAAGCCTGAGGCCTTTAACAAAAACTTTAGTTTAGATGCTCAGAAGTAGATCTATAAAGTTTCATGATTTTTACATAGGTTTTAGTGCTTGTTTCTGATTTTATAAGTTTGGAAAACAGAGCATTGTTAGATTTTTAGTAAATTCATATAAGCTCAACATGACCCCAGACCAGAGCCAAAAGTCTTAGTTTAGAGCCTAATTTAAACTAAAAATGGTCCCATGCCTGTAACCTAACTTTGAATTTCACCGAAAAAGTCGTTACGACTTTTACGGTACCGTTACGGTATTCCCGATGTCGTAAGCGGGCAACGACCATCGGAGGGCTCGTGTTCCTGTTAACGTGAGTCAAAACCACTCAAACTTAGTCTCATAGTAACCCAAGCCACTTAGTAAGCCAGTACATGTGATGCGTCTTGGGATTTTTCCTGAAAATGACATCCGTGTGGCACCCGATATCGGAATCGGAAAACCGGGAACCGGGAAACCCGTAACCGGTATCGGTAAAACTGTTTAGGTCATAACTTGAGCTGTAGAACTCCGAATGCCTTCGTTCTTTTTGCATTGTGTTCATAACCTCAGTAGCTACCTCTCTGCATCATATCGCATCATTTGGGCATCATGGCATCATGGCATGCATCTCATACCGTCGCGTTTTACTTTATAGCTTACGAACCGCCAGAGAGTGACGCGGGTGCTGCTACGGGAGAAGCACCAGAGGTTGATCCAGCTGCTGAGGAAGTCAACGCCGCTGCTGTTGAAGGCAAGCACCTCATATTGCTACCCTAAGTAATTTACTTAATGATTAATATGAATGCTTACGTATAGGAATGCATAAAGTCGGGCTTAGTAGTAACATTGGGAAAAACCTATTATTGTTGCATGTACCCCTCCTTGCTATTGCTTACGTCACCTTGACAAACTGGGTAGAGTGTCTTTGTTCGAGTCACGAAATGCTTAGCCATGCTTAGATAACACGGTAGAAGTCGAGTGGTAAGTCCCACTCGCACGTATAGGAACCCCCTTGATTACTTATGGACTTGTGGTGAGTTCATATGT
This sequence comes from Oropetium thomaeum, assembly GCA_001182835.1. NCBI lineage: Eukaryota > Viridiplantae > Streptophyta > Magnoliopsida > Poales > Poaceae > Oropetium > Oropetium thomaeum. Next base: position 10,897 of record LFJQ01000557.1, read on the forward strand.
TGGTAAAAGTTGAAAAGTGTTAAAAGCTGAAATCTGGACGGTGGGATAGGAGTGCAGCAAGACATGGAGGTCTTGTGTGCCGTAGGCCCCGTCTGGGTTGACCTAGGACCTGGCCGTGTTATTCTTGGCCTGAGCACTTTCCGTTCATACCACATGTCCGATATAATGGTAAGACAAGCTGAGTATCTCACTGCGTACCAACGTTTGGCCGATGACTGCACGGTGTGTGGAACGAGGGAGTCATGGGTGCCTGCGAGGCCGTGACACTCGACGAGGGACTCACGTGTGCCTGCGAGGCCGTGGTACTCGGCACCGTGTGGATTTTCCAACCGTGTGGGCACGAGTGTGAAAAAGATTGACATGAGTACCCCCTTGTGTAACTTTAGCGGGTTGCATGAGCCGTATGGTCCTCAGTCGTGTGGGTACAGTTGGACTCCCCTGCAGGGTGTAAAATCGGTTCGAATCCGCCGCGGTCTCGGTTATGATCAAGCTCAGTGTCCTTTGGATAATATCGTAGAGTTGTCACATAACATGATGGAAATTGGGATATTGTTGATGGAATTGGAATATGGTTATCGGTATCCATGGTTCGGATGGAACATGGATGATGGCATATACATGGTTTATGGTTACATGATACTTGGGGATTGGGTTTATTAGAAGTTCATGCCCGCAGGGTCTTTTACTTTATGCTTATTCATATATGCTTAGTTTCTGCTTTAAGCAATCGAGTCCATTCCTATACCTTATTTACCTTGCTACAGCCTCATTGCATTATCCTTGGAGTCGGGAACTAATTCCCACAACAGGGTAAGACTTGCGAGTACCTTCGTACTCAACGTTTGTTGTTTAAGTTTTTGCAGGTGAGGATGAGTTGGTCTTCGGCTACTTTGTCCCCGCCGATGCCGGCGAGGGCGAGGCGTAGTCAAGACTTTCGAGTGATCGTGATGTGCGATGTTCGTGGGCTGGGCATCGCAATCTTTTGCTGTTTTCTCATTGCAACGCTGCGACTATCGTCTTTCTTAGAATCGCTTCCGCTCTCTGATTTGTTAGTTTCAAGACTTTGATGAACCTTGGTATGTAAGAATATTTAAATTAATGTTATTAATTAACATGACCTATGTGATGTATCACCTGTGACGTTGCCGACGTGCTTGGATCTTGGGCATTGCTTGAGAAGCATGTCGGGGGACTGTCGGGTTTATATTCTCTTTTATCGGGTTGAGTTCTCGCATACCATGCGTGGGCCGCGAGTCAACTTGGTAAACTTGAATATAAATTGGTCGGGTCTCTCACAATAGGCTTGCGAGTCCTTTTGGCAAGTAAACCCTCCTGAGTCGGCCTTCATGTCTAGGAGTCGGCTGTAGTCAGCCACTTTTGTCGGGTAAGTCTTGCTGAGCTTCTTAGAAGCTCACGCGTTAGCATTTTGTGGTTTTTTAGGCGCCGTCATGCAGGAACCAGCAGGTAGCTTCCATTGTGAGGAGCCTTCCCTCGAGTTTGGGAACCTCCAGTGGGAGTTGTGCGAGTCGCCGCAATGAATGTTGAAGTGGCTAGTAGCATGACGCCCGTGGGCACGACGCGTGCTTTTGCTTAAGTCCGAGTGTCGGAGTTGTAATAGTTCTAGCCTTCCCCTGTTTATCGTTTTCAAAAACTGTTGCGTACTCTGAAACAATGTAATATTCAACTTCTAAGTTATGAACCAATGATGTATTAAATCCTCTTTCCTTGTAAATTATTGCTGTTTATTCCTGTCTGTGTTGTATCGTGTGTACGCTCGCTTCGCCGAGTGTTGCCCAATAGGAACCTGGCTTAACGACTGACCAGATCCGTCCTGAGACGAGGTTTTCTGGGCGGGTCGTGTCATGGCCTTACCACTCAATTGGCCGCCATCGCTACGCGAGTTGATGTGTTGAAGCGGCGTCCACCTGCCGGCAACCACAACGACGACGACGACGTCGATGACACTATCTATGATACCGATGGCAACATTGACGAGCGTGCAACTCAGGGCGCTCGCCTTCGACGTTGACTACGCCGTAACCGTCACGGCATAGGAGGTAACAACAACAATCAACATGCTCGCCCTCATGATGATCCATTTGCTAAGGTTAAATTTTCCATACCGCCATTCTCTGATTTATATGATGCTGAAAATATCTTGATTCGGAGATGACGGTAGAGCAGAAATTTAGTTTCCATCTAGTTCCTGAACAACAAAGGGTTCGACAAGCTACTAGTGAATTTAAGGACTTTGCTATTATTTGATGGACTGGTTTAGCTGCTGTCGGACGTTTACCTGCCACTTGGGATGCTTTAAAAACAGCTATGCGTGATCGTTTTGTTCCTCCTTCTTTTCAGCGAGATATGCGTCTCAAACTGCAGCGTTTAGAGCAAGGTAGTAATTCCGTCCAGGATTATTATGCTGAGCTACAGAAGGGCATGATGCGTTGTGGGGTAGTTGAGGATAATGAGGATAAAATTTGCCTTTTTACGGGGGATTGAGGCGTGAAATTCAGGATATTATTGATTATAAAACCTTTAACAATGTCAATGAGTTGTTCCACATAGTTATGCTTACAGAGAAGGAATTGCAGGGAAGACAGGAAGCAGCAAAGACAAGAACCAGTCGCTCCTTCACGCCTAGTATGTCTACATCTACGGGAGCAACACGGTCCTCGTCAAGCTTTCGTCCACCTCTTGTACCAGCAAGCAAGCGACCGTCCACCACAGCAACGCCTCCCTCGTCACGCCTTGTAGATTTTTCTAAATCCTCCGTGCAGGGTCCAATGAAGAATCAACCATCCACTACATCCACTGGTCGCACGACTGTCATTCAGTGTCATCGCTGCCTTGGACTTGGGCACGTGCAGCGTGACTGCCCAAGCAAACGAGCCTACATTGCCACTGAAGATGGAGGTTATGCGAGCACCTCCGACATAGAAGATGACGATGATGATGATGTTGCTGCTGTTGCGGACGGTGCTGCGGACTCCTTAGTCCTCAGCAGCGCCAACACTACCTTCCGAGCCATCGTTGTCCAGCGGGTCCTCAGTACTCAAGTAACTCAACCCGACCAGCTCCAATGCCATAACTTGTTTCAGATTGAGTTCGTGATCAAGAATAGGCGAGCACGGGTGATTATTGATGGGGGCAGCTGCAACAACTTGGTGAGCTCAGATCTGGTCAAGAAGCTTGGCTTGACAACACGACCACATCCACATCCATACCATATTCAGTGGTTGAATGACTCGGGAAAAGCTAAGGTAACACAATCTTGTCGCGTTCCTTTTTCCTTGGTGCTTATGTTGATTCTGTAAATTGTGATGTTGTTCCTATGCAAGCAAGCTCTTTTTTATTGGGTCGTCCTTGAGAACATGATAATGAGAACATGATAATGATGCTTTGCACCATGGTCGTAGTAACAAATACACTTTATGCATAAAAGGAAAGAAAATTACTTTGTTACCTATGACACCTGCTGCAATCATTGAATCTGATAGGGAGAGGGCTGCTAATGCTAAACAACAACCTCATGCTAAATCTGCAATTCAGCAAGATATACCTTTGAAAGCTCCTGTAATGCTTGCTACAAAAAATGACCTTGCTAAAATTTATGATGGTACTGCTGTATGCTATGCTTTAGTGTGCAAGGATGCTTTATTTTCTATTAATAATTTGCCTTGCACATTGCCACCTGCGGTTACTAACCTTTTGCAGGAGTTTCGAGATGTTTTTCCTGATGAGATACCGCCAGGACTGCCACCCATTCGTGGGATTGAGCATCAGATTGATCTGATTCCTGGTGCGAGCTTGCCAAACCGTGCGGCGTACCGAACCAACCCTGAGGAGACTAAGGAAATTCAACGACAAGTCCAAGATCTTTTGGACCGCGGGTACATACGTGAGAGTCTTAGTCCTTGTGCTGTTCCTGTTCTTTTGGTTCCTAAGAAAGATGGTTCATGGCGTATGTGTGTAGATTGTAGAGCCATAAACAACATTACTATACGGTATCGTCATCCTATTCCTAGGCTAGACGACATGCTTGATGAGTTGTGTGGTGCTATAGTTTTCACTAAAATTGACTTACGTAGTGGTTACCACCAGATTAGAATGAAGCTCGGTGATGAATGAAAAATTGCATTTAAAACTAAATTTGGTCTGTATGAGTGGTTAGTCATGCCTTTAGGTTTAACTAATGCACCTAGCACTTTCATGAGATTAATGCATGAAGTTTTACGTTCATTCATTGGTAAATTTGTGGTGGTTTACTTTGATGATATCTTGATTTATAGCAAGTCTATGGCTGAACATATGGATCATCTACGTGCTGTTTTCTATGCTTTACGTGATGCACGTTTGTTTGGTAACCTCGACAAGTGCACCTTTTGCACCGATCGAGTCTCTTTTCTTGGCTATGTTGTGACTTCACAGGGCATTGAGGTTGATAAGGCTAAGGAGGAGGCGATTGACAGCTGGCCTACGCCCACTACGGTTTCGCACGTGGGGAGTTTTCTGGGCCTAGCGGGATTTTATCGCCATTTTGTCAAGGAATTCAGCACCATCGCGACACTGCTGATTGAGTTGACAAAGAAGGGCGTTGTCTTCCATTGGGGGCCATCACAGGAAGAGTCCTTTTCTCTTTTGAAGGACAAGCTTACACACGCACCGTTGCTCCAACTTCCAGATTTTGGTAAGACTTTTGAGCTTGAATGTGATGCTAGTGGAATTGGAATTGGTGTCTTGATGTAGGAAGGAAAACCTGTTGCATAAGTGAGAAGTTAAATGGTCCTGCTCTTAATTATTCCACGTATGATAAAGAATTATATGCTCTTGTTCGTTCTTTACAATCGTGGCAACATTATTTATGGCCTAAAGAATTTGTTATCCATTCTGATCATGAGTCACTTAAGCATATTCATAGTCAAACAAATCTGAATCATAGACATGCTAAGTGGGTAGAATTTATTGAATCTTTTCCTTATGTCATCAAACACAAAAAAGGGAAGGATAATGTTATTGCCGATGCTTTATCTAGACGATATACCATGCTGTCCCAGCTGATTGTCGCATTTTTGGTCTTGAATCCATTAAACAACAATATGTTTTGGATGATGATTTTAAAGATGTGTTGCTGCATTGTAACGAGGGCCATTCATGGAACAAATATGTGTTGAATGATGGGTTTCTGTTAGAGCTAACCGCCTATGCATTCCAGTTGGATCCGTTCGTCTTTTGTTGTTGCAGGAGGCGCATGGAGGCGGGTTGATGGGACATTTTGGTGCTAAGAAGACGGGAGGATGTTTTTGGCCACACACTTCTTTTGGCCAAAGATGAGACGAGACGTCGAGAGGTTTGTTGCTCGCTGCACTACTTGTCAAAAAGCTAAGTCTCGTTTGAATTCACATGGTTTATACATGCCTCTTCCTGTTCCTTCTATTCCTTGGACTGATATTTCTATGGATTTTGTTTTTAGGACTGCCTAGGACTAAGAGGGGGAGGGACAGTTTTTTTGTTGTTGTGGATCGTTTTTTCTAAGATGGCACACTTTATTCCATGTCATAAAACCGATGATGCTATTCATATTGCTGACCTCTTTTCAAAGAGATAGTTCGTTTGCATGGTGTTCCTTCTACTATTATTTCAGATCGTGATGCTAAGTTCTTGAGTCACTTTTGGCGCACTTTGTGGAATAAGCTGGGTACCAAGCTTCTGTTTTCTACAACCTGTCACCCCACAAACTGATGGCCAAACGGAGGTAGTGAACAGCACCTTATCCACCATGTTGCGAGCAATTCTGAAGAATAATTTGAAGATGTGGGAAGAATGTTTGCCCCATGTGGAGTTCGCTTACAATCGAGCGGAACACTCCACCACAAAGGTAAGTCCTTTTCAGGTAGTATATGGTTTCAACCCTCATGCTCCTATTGATATTTTACCTTTGCCTACTAGTGAGAGAGTAAATAATGATGCTCAGGAGCGTGCTAATTTTCTTGTTAAGTTGTATGCTCAAACTAAGGAAAACATTCAAAAAAATGAATGAAAAATATAGGATTGCTGGTAGCAAAGGTAGGAAAGAATTAAAAACTTGAACCGGGGTGATTTTGTTTGGTTGCACTTGAGAAAAGATAGGTTTCTTGATTGAGAAAGTCTAAATTGATGCCTCGAGCTGCTGGTCCTTTTAAAATTTTAGAGAAAAATAATGATAATGCATATAAGCTTGAGTTGTCACCCGAGTTTGGGGTTAGTCCCTCTTTTAACATTTCAGATTTGACGTCATACTTGGGAGAGGAGGATGATCTGGAGTTGAGGACAACTCCGCATCAAGAGGGGGAGGATGATGAGGACATCACACCCATGGATACACATAATAATTCTCCCGCTGCTACAAATAAAGGTCCAATCACACAGGCTCGCGCCCGTCAACTTAATATAGAGGTCAGCTCGTTCCTTAGCACTCCATTACGAATTCTTGAGGATAGATTACTACCTAATAATGTTATTATGATTTTGAAATCATGAAGAGATCAGAGGAACAATGGAAGACCAGGTTGGAGTCAGCCAAGGACGTCCAAGCCAAGTCAGAGGTCCAGCCCACGTCGACTTCGAATCCAATTCGGAGTCCAGGAGCTGTCTCCACTAAAACGGACGCCCAGGTTGCATACGGACTCCGTTTTAGGCGATCTACCACTTCACAGAAAGAGGACGAGACCATCTTTCCAACGGGACTGGTCCCATATCCAAATTCCTTCGGAGTCGACAGGAATCGCCAAAACAGTGAGCCATCCAGAATCTGTTAGGGTGCTGCGACACCGATTTTGGATCGGATGGCCTTGTATCGAGTTAGAGTCCCATTAGGGTTTCGCCAGGGGACTTGCACGTCCCCAAGTCCTTTATATTTAGCTGTCACCCCTCCATTAGGGTGGGGGGTTTTTCTTAGATTATTTCTGTATACACAGATTCGGCGTTTCATCGGTTTGGTGAGACCCCAACTGGTGAGTTTAATCTATATCTGCAAATTGGTTGCTTTCCACTTCGTTCTTGCTTGTTCTTTGATTCGCAGGCAAGGATTAGCCTTCTTGGCGAGGTCATCCGTGTTCGCGCGGTTGATAACCAGAGGAGACGTGGTGCTGCGATTGCAGGGTTCGGGACGTGCCGTTCGGAAGGCGGATCGATTTTGTGTCGCGACTCCGCCCAAATCGTTGATTATCAGAACCTGTAGGAAGATCGGGACCTCCGTCCCCATCAAGCGCTGTCAAGGACTACGGAATCCGGCAGCACCATCTGCAGCATCAACATCATCGTCATCAACATCGTCTTCTATGTCCGAGGTGCTCACGTAACCCCCATCATCAGTGGCGATGTAGGCTTGGTTTTGCTTGGGACAGTCTTGTTGCACGTGGCCAATTCCAAGGCAGCGATGACACTGGAATGCGATCGTGCGTCCCATGGAAGGAGGATTCTTCGCTGGACCTTCGCTGGACCTTGCACAGAAGATTTAGGAGAATCTGTAGGGCGTGTCGTGGAAGGCAATGCTGTAGAGGTGTTTCGTTTGCTCGCTGGTGTAGGAGGTGGACGAAAGCTTGACGAACGCCGCATTGGCTCCCGTAGATGGAGTTGTACTACGCGTGAAGGAGTGACTGGTTCTCGCCCTCGCTATTTCTTGTCATCTCTGTAATTGTTTTTTTTGAATGCATAGCTATGTGGAACAATTCGTTGACATTATGAAAGGATCTATAATCAACGATGTCCTGAGTGTTGCGCCTCAAAACTCCCATAAAAACGACAAATTTTATCCTCAGTATCCTCAACTACCCCACAACGCATCATGGCCCTTCTGCAGCTCAGCATAATAATCCTGGACGAAATTACTACCTTGCTCTAAACGCTGGCAGTTTAAGGCGCATATCTCGCTGGAAAAGAAGGCGGCACAAAACGATCATGCTTAGCTATTTCAAAGCATCCCAAGTGGTAGGTAAACGACCAACAACAGCTAGAACAGTCTACCAAATAATTGCAAAGTTCTTAAACTCACTAGTAGCTTGACGAACCCTATGTTGTTCAGGAACTAGATGGGAACTAAATTTCTTCTCTACCGCCATCTTCCAATCAAGATATTTTTCAGCATCATATAAACCAAAAAATGATGGTATGGAAAATTTAACTTTAGCAAAAGGATCATCATGAGGGCAAGCATGATGATTGTTGTTGTTGTTACCTCCCATACCATGACGGTTACAGCGTAGTCGACATCGAAGGCGTGTTGCCTCAGTTGCACACTCATCAATGTTGCCATCTACATCAAGGACAGTGTCGTCATCATCGTCGTAGTTGTTGCTGCCGGCAGGGCACCTCTCAAACACATCAAGGTGCGTTGAGATAGCGGCCAACTAAGTGGTAAGGCCCTCAGGAGCTGGGCCTATGTTTAGGTCGACGAAATTTTTCATCACAGCGTCAAAAATCTTCTCGTCTATGCCCTCCAGCGCCTTGTCTATTGCTTCCTTCAACTGGTTCTGGCTGACACACTTATTGAAATCCACTGGTATTGCAGAATCGTCGCCACCTGACATGATGAAAGAGACTAAAACACAAAAGAAAATAGACAAAGCTTATCCCTACCAACTACTGTGTTAGGATTGTGGTACTCTCAAACTGCAACAGGAAGTTTCAAACCAAGTTTTTGCAAATATCTAAGTGAACACAAAGCAAAGATACCTGGGAGAAGTGATCCGGCGATTACAGGGTGAAGAATCTGTGCCTGTTCAGAAGGGTTATGTGCAGCTTGGAAGGCCGATATATATGTGAGTGGAACACAAATCAAAAACAGATAGTAATACTAAATAAGTGTCCAAAGTATTGGTCCTAGTTGCTGGCCAAATGTGTCCTATAACAGTTATGATACATGGACAAAGATGAGGTACAGGAAAAACAGCAACAAAGATCAATAGACAAAGGAAACTCAATTCAGCCCAAGCAATTGCCAAATGTGGTAAGTTGTCCAATTCTCGGATATTTTTTTGATATTTTTTTCAGTGAGCAGAGCAGAGAAATAGGTACTACAAAAATTTTCAGGACAACTGGATCAAAGATGTGGTCTATGGAAATTGCCGAAGCTGCCTAAAAATTAGGGCAGAACGTTCGGTCTCGGATATATCTACCTTCCGGGGCGAATTTGCGGATTCTAAAAGCGGCAAACCCGGCAAAGCAGGGTGAAATCAGATGCGAAATTTTCTGCCGATCGATTTCAGATTAGGTTTGCCTGATTTTGAGTTCGTATGCAAAAGTTATGGCCGTTTTATGGAAGGGTGTGACACCCCAGGTGTCACTTAAGAATTCACCGACAAATCGTAAACCCTAGGATTGGATACCTATTTTCTAATCGACTTTGTAAAATGCCTAGTAAATCGAGAAAAGCTCTAAGAATACTAAACCAAAATTTCTTGGAATCCTGGTAAAATACACTAATTAACTACTGAAACACTTTTTTAAAAACGTTCATGGAACTTCCTCAACAAATAAATTCATCCTTTCTATTTTTTAATTTTAAATAGAGTTTCAGAGAGCTTCTAGGGTTGAAACGTGAAGCGCTAGTGTATCATGGTAGTTTTCACCTCCTGTAATTGTATCAGGATTTTACACTAACAAAGTTATATGCATGTCACTAAATATACTCCAAACTGTCATTTTAATTTGTCATTTTCTAAAATACATTATGAAAGTCATCCAAAAATCCAAAACCTTAATCACAACTTTAGATAAGGTGCTTACTGGTGCCTACATCAAATTTCATAATTTTACCATAAGGTTTAGTATTTAATTCTGATTTTCTAAGTTTGAGCAATAGAAAATTTGCTGAATTTTTATAAAATCAGAAAAATCAATTTAACCAATCTAATTTTAAAATTCTTAGTTCAGAGAACACTGTCAACTAAAAATATTCCTTTGGTAAAAATACAAAGTTTCACTTTGGTCCACCTCAATAAGAATAAATGCTTTAATAAAATGCCGAAGTCGAGAAATTAGGCTTAAACCTAAACCTATATGTGGTAAAGATGAAAACACCGTAGTAACTATGATGAAAACACGATATTACATTATTTAATCATAACGCATCTTATTCATGTTACATCACGTAGACACTGAAGCAAAAGGTAGCTATCGATCCAGAGTCTTCGACCCCCGAAGAAGTTGTCATCACCAACCCCGGAGACCAAGGCAAGCCCCGGTGCACAACCATGTTTTAAAGTTTTTTTTTTAACTATATGTGTTATGAATGTGCATTAGGTCTCTAGGAGTTGTTTGAAACCCTAGTTGCATATGTTTCCCATAGGAAACCCTATCGGTACTTGGTATAGGTATCCATTGTAGTATGCTATACTTAGCAGTACTTACCGGTAGAAGTCGAGCAGAGTGGACGCTGCACGCGACTGCTAGGGTTTTGTTTTGAAACTATCACGTGACAAATTGTGAATCATGACTATGGATGATTAAGGAAAGGTAAGTTGGAGGGTCAGACAGGGTACAAGTAGGTCGGCGACTGGTCCGGGACCAGGGTGACCGTAGTCTTGTCTGATCCATGTGGTCCGAGCCTGATCAAGCATTGAATGTACTAATCATATGCTGGGTATATGGGGCCCAGTAAACCAACGTAGCCTAGTGATTGCAAAGTCGAACTTACCCTACGGTGTCTGATCGGAGGCGATATGGTGCGGGCAGTTGTGGGAACTCCACAGATACCGTTCGGACGTGTTTTTGGTGGGATGCGGCACTGCTAAGGCAGGCGTAGGAGGGAATTGACTTTGCAGGAGTTGGTGTGAACGGTTGCCACGTGTGGTCTGGGACGCACACGTGTCGTATGATTAGGTTTCCCCCTGCAGGGTATAAAAATCATTTCGAACCGCTGTCGCTCCCAGTTTGTGAGCTTGCTTGTGAAACGCCCACATTATAATCAAAATATTGAGCTACAAGTTATGAGATGATTATTGTATATTACTTCTGTTATGATTGACTAGATCAGTGCACACTAAAGTTACGATTCTAATCACTCAACCTGAGTTAAAACTTGACCAAGAATAGTTCAGGTAATGCGAGTTCTTTTGCAAAGGTAAACCTACCCTAAGTCAGCCAGCAGGTCTAGGTGTCGGCTGTAGTTAGCCAAATTTGACGAGTCAGTCTTGTTGAGCTTCTTAGAAGCTCACGCTTTGCAAATACGTGGTTTTCAGGCTCCGACGTGTTTACCCAGGATGATAGCCAGTGGGAAGAGCCGCTCCCAGAGTTCGGGAACCTCTAGTGGGAGCGTTGCA
>LFJQ01000558.1:0-22152 GCA_001182835.1 Oropetium thomaeum
GCGGCGGCGGCATATATAGGAGGCGAGCAGCCATCATGACGGATCGCTTGGTTCTGAAGCAGATCCGCCCCCCCACCGCGGTTTCCGACGCTGCCGCGCACGCATTCTCTTGTGACCGTCGTTGCGTGAGACAGCTCTGCTTGGAGTGTTACTGAAGTTATTAATCAACTTCTCTATAGGAATTTGCCACTCTCTGTACCTTCACGGTCAGCAGAGCGAGAACGGAGTGGACCGGGAGTTGACGACGTCCCAGCTTATCCGGACGAGCCACGTGCCCAGCGTCGAATTTCTTCAAAGGAAATTGTCGAGGGTGGATCTCAAAGTTCTCTCGGTGGAGTAGATTATAACGTAAAAGCGTACGATCGAGGGCAACGATCTAATGTATTGCAATCTCCACACGACGTTTTCTAATCAGCCGGACATGAGACATTGTCTACTAGTATGGCAGAGGAATTCATGCCAGTAGTGACTTAGGAATGCAAGTGGGTATCCATCAGATAATGTGAGTCAATCGCTCTAGTTTATTTAACTGATTATTTTATAGAAGGAGAAGTTATTGAATTTTTCAAAGAGTTTTGGATCGATCCATTAAACTACAAAATAAACCGCATCTCTAAGTAATCAGTAGCAAGTTGTACATAAAACCACACTTATAGGTGAAAACATTTATCATGTTACTATGTCACTCGATGTAAGACAGTTGTGAGATCTTGAATGTACCAGATTGTCATCTTCAACCTATAGATAACTTTCTCTTTCTGACCCAACAGTGTCACGTTGCTCTTCTTGTAACTTTGTCTTATGCGCGTACGATAGGCAGCACCCTGTGATCCATTGTCTCATCTGCCTTTTTCATTAGATTTATCAGTCTTATGTATTACTCTCTCTATTTCAACATAAACTTAGTTTTGGACAAAGTTTTGGTCAAACATTAATATATTTGTCTTGAAAAATACTTTAAAAAAAGTATACATGTATATTTTTAAAAAGATATTTTCGTAGAAAATGAAAGTCAAACTTACGTTACGAAGAACTTGACATTGTTCAAAACAAACTCTATTTTAAAAGGAAGGGAGTATGTTCTACGAAGGAGGAGAACACAAATTCCAACCCTCTAATTCATTCGAAGGATGTAATTTGGTTAGACTATTGTGACCTGTTGACGTTTCAAAATCCAAAAGCCATTAAAAAAGGAGAAAACTCCTAGCTTCTTTGGGCCGAAGGTAATTTCTCTTCCAAGTATAAAACCCACGACAGCCTTGCTTTCATGGGCTACGGAGAGCGAATTAAAAAGAAATTACTGACTTATCATATGTTATGAAAAGATACAACTTCATTTTTATTACCAAAACTAACACTAAATGTTCCGTCCACTGTCGCAGCGCGCACGGGCAACCTTGAGCATAGATAAAAAAGTAACACTAAACTTCAGTCGAATCGATAATAAGTACAGTACTGAGTAATGTACTTATGTTCGTTATAACCATGTTTGAAAGTTTTTTTCACGCTAAAATATTGTTGAAACAAGGTCCTGTAGTGGGCACATTTCCAATCTGCGAATCTGTCCTGCACACTCTATCCAAACGTGACCATTGGTATCGTCACGGTGTCCGCGTTTCTGGAAGAAACACCGCGACAGCGAGAAGAGAGAAATGGCCGCCACGCGGCCACTCGCCTCCGCCCTCCCCATCTCTTGCAAAACCCCGCTAGCCCGCTCCGCCTCCTCATCTCCGCTCCTCCGCCGTCTCCAAACCCTAACCCGAGCCCTCGCAGCCTCCTCCTCCCCGCAGGCCGCCATGGCGTCGTCCCCGCCTCCAAGAAGGCAAGCTCTTCCTCCCCACCTTCACCCGCCAGCTCCTCCTCTTCCTCCGCGTTGCGCACTGATTCGTGGTCAGGAAAGGCTGATCTGATCGACTGACTGCTGCTTCCGCAGGTTCTGGTGCCGGTGGCCAACGGCACGGAGCCCATGGAGGCCGTCATCACCGTCGACGTGCTCCGCCGCGCGGGCGCCGACGTCGCCGTCGCCTCCGTCGAGCCCGGGACCACCACCGTCGCTGCGGCTTGGGGCGTCAAGCTCGCCGCCGACGCGCTCATCGCCGACCTTGCGGACACTGAGTTCGACCTCATCTCGCTCCCCGTGAGTCCTCTGCTCTGCTCTAATCGCCTTCCAGTACCTTATTAATGTTTTCTTTCAGAAGAAATGGAAGCAAAGTGAGGCTGTCTGCGCCAATTAGATGCCAACGAATAGTGTTTTCGTCATTTCTTCATAATACAGTAATGGATGGTTGCAAACATGGTTAAAAACGAATCCTTTTTGCTCTTGCCTACATGAGCAATTCGAGTAGTTAAGCAATATAAATGGCCTCTGTTCTTGTTCTTTAATCGAGTAGAAGTTAGGTATAGGGCTTTTATCACTGTAAATATAGATTTTTGAAGTTGAAGTATCTTTGGTGTCCTGATTCTTTGCTTCAGGTGCCATGTCTTGTTATAGTGAACAATTTAATGATTCAGTTGTACCTCTGTTTACTCAGTATATTAGTGTCTGTTTGTTTCCCACCCAGACTTCACAATCTGTATTTTAGAGCCATAATCCCAAACAAAGGGCTAGCTTTCACTACAAGTGGATTGCACAATCTGAGTCCCCATATTTCACAATCTCACAATCTGAGATGAGGCAGCTTTTGCCAAATTTGCGGTACAGATATTTGCAACTTTGCCACTCAGGCCCACTTCACATGGTAGAGTCTGTATTTTGGAATCCAAACAAACAAACAATCCTTAGCTTTTGACTCTAGATTTTTACAATCTCAGTTCACAATCCACAATCCAAAATCCAGATTTCGTGGAACGGAGATCGTGAATAGTATTTTCTTGATGAGTCTAATTTACTCGAAAGTATTTTTCAGTAAACTGATACCTATAAGCAATGAGGCTGATAAACGATAAGAGAGTCCATCCTTGTTTCAAAATGACAAGGATTTGATATCAACTTTCATTGTTTTCCTAGCTAAAATCAAGTAATCCGATTAATTAAAAATCTGATATATGATAATAGATCATCCTGACTTCTAGATGACAGGGATTTAGTATGAACTATTCTTGTAAAGATGGATTTTATCCAACAAGTATCACATCGTCGCTTCTGATGGAGCTTGTTCCATTGTACCTAACATTTTTTGGAAGCTAAACTTAAAACACAGGTTGGCACCTGAAACACTTCCCTGTTTTGGGCTAGAATAGCTTAGCTTTGATTCATAAGTGTAGGTCGGTTTTAGGGTGAACAGAGTGAATACAAGTTGCTCTGCACCAAGCAGTTCCAAGTTGCTCTTCATGCTAATGGAAGCGTGTAAAGTCATGAACTCTTTTCTACTTTAGGCTTGACAGGGGTACTAGACCCAAATCATTAATATAATGAAATTCTGAAAGTCTATGGAAGCCTCACATCATCCAGAGTCCAGACACCATACTGTAGTTCTGACCACTAAAGCTATTTGTTGGATATTTATCAGGGAGGATGCCTGGGTCTTCCACTCTTAGAGACTGCAAAGTATTGGAGGACATGGTAAAGAAACATGTAACAGAAGGGAAAGCTTTATGCTGCAATTTGTGCTGCACCCGCGGTGGCTCTTGGTACTTGGGGTTTGCTCAGTGGTTTAAAGGTAATCTTTCCATTCATTTTTCATATTCCATGTACAGGGTGTTGACACTTTCCATTCAGCTGAAGCTCATGTTACTTCTGTGATAGGCAACATGTTATCCCTCATTCATGGATAAACTTCCTTCGGAGGTGAATGCAGTGGAATCAAGGGTTCAGATTGATGGGAAGTGTGTGACCAAGTCCGTGGGACCAGGAACGGCCATGAATATTCTGTTGTTTTTGGTCGAAAATTATACGGGAAGGAAAAGGCTGAAGAAGTTTGCTGGTCCCATGGTATGGAGCATCTTCAGCAGTGGTATATATGTCTCAGTAATGCTTATCTTGCTATTGGCTGAAAATTATGTGTGTATTATACTCATTGTTCTCTATTCTAAACTTTTACACTGCCTTATGTTTCCTTATGGACTATCATTTTCATAATGGTTGTTTGAACCCTTGCAGCCCTTTTTGTTATCTTAAAGTTCAGGCAGCTTCTGTTTTCTTCTTAACTAAGTGATTGCTTTCTTTCAGGTAATGCGCCCTCAGCATGGTGTGGAATTCTCAATGAAAGAGCTGAATGCAACTAGTTGGAATGTTGGTGAAACACCTCAGGTAAGCACCTACTTTTAGAAACATCTTTGATTCTATTGCTTCATCTTCTTCGTAGTTTATATCATCTACTATGTTAAATGTTACATTTGCTTCCATAGTATTCATTTTCTTGTATTGTTATGTCATATATGTGAAATTATTATTTATTCCTGATGCAAAACTGTGGAAACAAATCATTTTATGTTAATTGAAGTTTGATCAATGTGTGTGATAGATATAAGATGAGAAATTTTGAATTGAGTAGTTACTTGTCCTCATCAACAATCTCTCACATATTGTAATCCTTCCCCTGATTTTACAATTTTTTTCGTTTTTCTAATCTACCTGTGGATATTGTTTTTAACATTTCGTCAACATTATCTATGTTTATTCTCATTAAGTGGCCTACTGTTGGCCTTTCAAGTAGTGGTAAGTGGGATCTATTCTCTTTTATAACAATGCAGCTCCATTATCTATGTGCTTGTACTTAAGTTTTAACATTCCCTCTTATGTTTTTTGACGTTTTACTGTCTCGAAGATGCTACTTTGATTATTTGTTATTTACGTTGCTTGTCCGCATTACCATTCCTCTGGAAGCTGAGTTCAGATAATTGTTGTTTTGGTGATTGTCTGCACAGATTCTTGTACCAATTGCTAATGGGACAGAGGAAATGGAGGCAACTATGATCATCGACGTCCTGACAAGAGCAAAAGCAAATGTTGTGGTTGCCTCCTTGGAAGACAAATTAGAGATTGTTGCATCCAGGAAGGTGAAGATGGTTGCTGATGTGCTGTTGGATGAAGCTGTTAAGAAGCAATATGATCTTATCCTGTTACCTGTAAGTGTAACAAGAACAATTTCTCATGAACCAGTAACTTATGCGTCTCAGATATTATGACCTTCCACTGCTTTTGACAGGGTGGTCTTGGTGGTGCTGAAGCTTATTCTAAATCTGATAAACTGATGAGCCTGATCAAGAAACAAGCTGAGGCAAACAAATTGTATGGAGCTATATGTGCCTCTCCTGCAATTGCCCTTGAACCACATGGCTGCTAAAGGTACGAGATTCAACCTATTGATTTAGCAGAGGAAATATTCTGAATACTCGACCTTCGTTGCCAACAAATCATTGTTTTGACGTCAGGGAAAGAAGGCTACATCCTATCTCCTATGTGGAACAAACTTGTGGACCAAAGCGAATGCAATAACAGAGTTGTGGTTGATGGCAACTTGATCACAAGCCAAGGTCCTGGCACTTCCATTGAATTCTCGCTCGCCATTGTAGAGAAACTCTTTGGGCGGGAGAAGGCCCTTGAGCTTGCCAAGACCTTGGTCTTTGTATGAGTTCTCTTGGTACCTATTAGGTCGAGTCTGAGTATCATGCACTGTTTGTGAATATGAGGCATACTATGTTCTCTGCTTCTGTGGAGCATACCGTTTTTCGACTACAATAACATGACACTGTATGATGTAGGTTGAGATGCAATAAAAATTTGATGTAAATAATGACAGAAATTCCTCATGAGAAATCACAACTTTGTGTCGTTTGGATGGTTGGCTCTGTTGGATATATTGACCTGCGTTTCATTGTATTTTCATAGAAACGAGACAGATTCTTCCTCTTGGTACGTACTCCCTCTGATTTTTTTTATTGTCAACAACAAATGGTTTCATAGTTCCGAACAAGAACAAATCAATACATTGTAGTGAGATGTATCTAACACATGCTGTCATCTTTTCAGGTACATCACCGGTTGGTGAGGTGAAGCCTCATTCATTTTCAGTAACCCAGAGCTGGCAGTAAATGAATGAATGAATGAAATGTACATTGCCTTATGAAACTAATAAAGCCTACACCACAGTTGGGCATGGCAAAGAGAATAAAGCTATATCCCTCTTGCATTGGCGCACATAATCTCGGAATCCATGGTGGTTTTCTCCTCTGTTGTTAGAAACCAAAGAATAAAGTGCCAGATCGAGCCCTGTGTGTGCGTCACAAAAATGTATTTACACGCTGTTGCCGTGCACAGCAGGATAGTGGCTTCCACATCGTCGCCGGCAGCAACAGCCTTTGCCCTTTGCCTCCTGCAATGGCAAGAGAGAGGAACCTTCAATCAGGCCCTTGTTGTTTGCAACAAGTGTTTTAGAATGTCCTATGGTATGATCTTGTGATTTGTTTTTTTGGGGTTTGCTATGCTTAGGATGACTGTGTTGTGCCCCCATGTGGAAAGGGACACAAAAAGTTCCTTTTTCCCCTTCATGAATGGCTGGGGATTGGTGATATAAAGCAGTAGCAAAGGTTGGGTCGTGTCACGTATAAGATCATATCATAGTAGTACTGGTAGAGAGGATGGTACAGGAAGGGGATGGGGCAGCGTAGCAAGCATACCTTGGGATGGTGCATCTCCCCTTGGGTCTTGGAGGCTTTTGGTCCACAAAAGCCAGGCAGTCTTCCTGACCTTGCATATGCCGGCCATTGGGCGCTTTTTTTTGCTATCTCAAGAGGAAAGCTTGGATGATAAGCAGGACGCTGAAAGATATGAAGAGACATCGGCTGGCAAAGTCCTTCCTCACATCCTGCACCATAAATGATTATCAACACCTTCAGATATACTCCCTCTGGGTAATTATAAATTACCGATGTTTGTTAGTTCAAATTTTAAATACTAAAGGGAGTAGCTGTTTTCTTATACAGTTATTATGCTGCAAATCTCTTTAGTGAGATTGCGTTGCCAAACCGATCAGTAAGGAATAATGGCCCCCAACATTTCTTCTAGGCGAAAGAAGAATAATGGTGACGACCACTCTTGTTGATTTCCCTCCTACCAGTTGTATATACAATTATGGCGTATCAACCATCATTTCGCCGCACTATAACCTGTCTTCCACGGGAAGGATACCTTACATACCTAACGTCAATCGTTCGATCATGAAAGTTTCGCCCCTCATGAAGATACTAAATCACTAGTAGAAAAAAGCCACATACTATGTGGAATGGGTTCTGGTGTGCGCAAATGCACAAGGAATATTTGAAAATTATTTGATCGGCATATTTTTAAAGCGTGCATGGATTAACAGCGCCTTACAAATTTGACCCGAGCAAGGTAGGCCACATTCTCTCTTTTCTTGTAATATACTGTAAGAAGAGATTAAGGCCCGTGTGAACCCGATCTTGTCGTAAAGATAGTTTTCTCTGGGCTCTGTCAATGGATATGGTATCTAAATAGAATCAGATAGCAAGGCGCGCATCTCTTTTCATGCCACTTTTGTGAATGAAGCGATCGGAATGACGGCCCTTTGCAGGTGTGGCAATGAGAGCGCTTTAAGTGAAAGCAAGGGAAGGAATAATATAGTTATGTGCGGCCAGGCAGGGGTCAATGAAAAACCGGCCGCCTAAGATACACCAGGCAAAGTTAGTTATTCATTCAGGGTTGAATTCTCTCTTGCAAAGTTACATCTCGCTTCCATTCCTTACGACCCTATTGCGTGCGTGGTTAATATGGATTATGCCTGGCTTATGCACTGTCATGGACCACTTAATTGGTACCGGCGATATATATCTAGTCCAGCTTGGCCCAACAGTGTTCCACATGTGTTATGCACCTAGGGGTGACGCCTCTGTGGGGGCATGCAAATCTTTTAAAGGAAAACATCGCTGTGACCGGTGATCCTCTGCTGCTGGCCAGAGAAAAAAAAAGAGTAGCCCCTGTTACTACTGTGTCGTGCAGTACGTATCTAATTTCTGGCCAGCAACTTTCATGCAAATAAATCAACATTCGCACAGTAGTACTCCTACTGTAGTAAGAACAAGCTAGCTAAGGAGGACTCACCACCCTCCGGCTTCCCGGCGACGTTGCGATGGAGGAGAGCGACGCCGCCGATGTCGTCGCCTGCTGGACAAGCCCAACGTTGTACACCATGGTGCCGTCGGGCTGGTACAGCCCGTAGTTCCGCTCCGACGCCGGCCCGGGCTTCATGTTCTCGTTGAAGAGCGCGAAGAGGTAGACCTCGAGGCGCATCTTGGGCCGCAGCGGCGTGCCCTCGCCGCCGGCCTGCCGCAGCAGCAGGTTGCGGTTGTACGCGCGCGCGTTCTCCACGGTGGCGCCGGCCTCGTCGGGATCGCCCTTGGACGGCCACCCGGTCTCGGAGACGTGCACGGCCACGTTGCCGTAACCCAGCCGCGCCGCCGCGAAGGTCACCGCGTCCACCTGCGCGTACAGCATGCTCGTGTACTGAAGACGGGTGTAGGGGTCCACGGCGCCCACGTGGTAAGGGTTCGACAGCGCGTAGTCCAGAGAAACCCTGCATCATCACCAGCCATGCATCGTCGTCATTTCTCATTTGGTTTTTGTTAATCTCGCTCTCGCAGTAGTCGACTCGTACAGTACAATGCGATCAAAAGAAGACGAAGCTGCTCTAATTAATACCTCATCGGGTCGTCCTTGTAGGCAAAATACGGGTAGGCGTTGATCCAGAAGGGCGCGCCGGTCTCGGCGAGGAACCGCAGCAGCTGCGCCATGTACCCCGCGGCCTCCTGTGTGAACGCGCCCTGCGACGGCGGGTACGATGTCTGGAGCACGGCGAGCGAGCTGGCGGTGGACACGTGCACGTACGCGTCCATACCGAGCTGCGCCAGCGCGGCGTGCAGGTTGCGCATGGCGGGCACCAGGCTGGCCTTGAGCCGCGCGTCGTCGCCCGTGAACACCTCGTTGCCCACGGCGATGCCCGTCACGCGCGTCGCCGGGAAGTAGGGCCGCACGCCGGCGCTCAGCCACTGCAGCGCCTGCTGCTGGCTGGCTGCCATCGACGGGACCAGGTCGTCCGGCACCGTCACGATGAGCTCGATGCCCGAGTTGGCGAACGCCGCCATCACCTGAGGGTTCACGTCGTAGATGCGCACCTTACCCACGCGCAGCGACGACAGAAGCGACACCACCGCCGGCGGCGGCGGAAGGTTGTTCCCCACCTGACCGTAGTTGATGCCCAGCGCCGTCGCCCTTCGCAGAACGCCCACGTCTGCTATTCAAGGCGCGTTCCGATCAGATGCTGTTTGTTTGATGGTAATCATTGATTGGCACAGTGCAAAGGTTACGTACCAGAAGAAAGAAAAATGCAGAGGAGCACACTGATCACGATCCTTGCCTCTCTGAGCAATGCAGACGCCATTGCTCCGGTCGTGGACTGACCCTAGAAGAACGGTGGTGTGATCAAAGTGCGCCGAGGAGGGAAGGGGGAGGGAGAACGGAAGCAGGGTGCTGTGTATTTATAGGCAGGCT
Source organism: Oropetium thomaeum (assembly GCA_001182835.1). NCBI lineage: Eukaryota > Viridiplantae > Streptophyta > Magnoliopsida > Poales > Poaceae > Oropetium > Oropetium thomaeum. The sequence continues at coordinate 9,506 of LFJQ01000558.1, forward strand.
TGCAGAGGAGGAAGGCTTCAAGAAACTAATAAGCTAGGTTGGAGGTAGGTGAGGGTTAAGCTAATGGGGCAATAATTCTTTTCTTTACTTGCTTGGGTGAAGGCCTTCTTTGTTGTTGAGAGCTGCACAGCTGAGAGAGAGAGAGCTGGGTCGGTTAAGTGGGTTGCCTCTGCTGTGCTCCTCTGTTCCGTTGCCGTGGCTTGCCCAGGTTTATATGTGGTAGCCCTCAGGAAGAGGGAAATGCCGATGCCCTCGTAACTAGACCGAGCAATCAATCCCAGTTCAGGGACTGCGATGGGTGTGAAAGAGCTATCATTGCCAGGAGGTTAAATATTGTTACTTGTCGAGGGTATCTTCTTCACAGTATTTAATAACAAATTTGTTAGCATATTTGTATCGTATACGTTCAGGACTAGTATTCTTGTATGACTAGGACTCTACCTTGGCATGTGGCCTGCCTTCTATGGCTCACACCTTTGCCTATATATGTAACCGTATATGATCAATACAACACATTGTGTACTCTTCAATAATTTCTACGCTTTCAAAAATTCATTGTAACGAAGCCCACTGGAAAAGAATGCTAGTTATTCTGAGAATATTTATTATAATATGAAACGTCTAGGAAGCCCCCCGAAAAATAATAAAGCAAATAAAGGCATTTATTTTAGTAGGCGTTGGCATATGCATCTGCCAATAATACTACCGAATATGAATCCTTGTTTTAGAATATTCTCAGAAGATGGTCAGGGATACCAACGGTCAGGATTACAGAAATTTTCTTCAGATTCTCAAATGCTAGTGGTATTTGCCACTTTCTATCTCTCTCTCTCTCTTTTTTTTTACTTCTCAAAATTTTTCGTTGCACATTTCATATTAAAACTTAGAGTAGGGAGCTCTGCTGATAAGCGACTGTGTGTATATATGCCTTGTTTTCGACAGTCACCCATATGCACTGTGGACAGAGGCGTCAACCTAAACTGGTAATTCCTCTGCTGCGGAATGGACAGACGATAGAAGCAATATACTCCATGCATGTTCTTTAAAATTTTCATCTCCTTTCTTCGTGAGTCATCTGGGATCTGGTCCCAGAGGTTCCAGAAGCCGATCTTTCCGCCACTGACTGAAAGTTGCGCCGACTAAGGCAGGCAGGCGGCCTTTCCTTTGTAGCAGAAAGAGGCAGAGCAGCAAGCAGCCCATCCGTGAACAGCAAAGTGTGTTGGCAACATGTTCCTCTGCTCGTCCGATCCGTCTATGCTGTTCTAGGTTCCTTAGCCCGCTTTGCAGTTCGAGCCTCTGCCTGCGCATCCTAGCTAAACTTTGCCGGCCGACGACCGGTACCAAATGTGCGGCGCATCTGCGGCTACCATCTTACAGTATTAGCCGCTGCGGCTGCACTCACCATCATGATGGTCCGTTCTATCTTTAGTGTCTTTACAACAACGCCATGTTTTGTCCAATACTACATGCTTGCCTTCATCTGCGTATATGCATGTTTGGGCATGCATCCCAGTCCCAGCAAAATGTGACCTATGTTCGCTTTCAGCAGATTCATAATCTCTGCGTTAGCAGCAAATGAATACGACTGCGGATGCATGCACACAATCGCTCTCCTTTTTGTGGGACATGTACACAGTTTACCTTACCATTTGGCTAATAAGTAATAATATATAAATCTTGACAGAAAGAGCCATCATAACTGACAAGGTATTATGCACATTTTAGTCTGAATCGTCGACCTCGTGCTAGGGATTTTAGTTTAAGCTAATGGCATACAAGATTTTTTTTCCCCCTATTTTTATGTTCTAGTCGGTTCAGTTTTCTCTTTGGCAGTTATCCAGCATCGGCGCGGCACTTTTATTTGACTGCGCGTGGAAACCAAAGTTTTCAGTCCGTTCGTCAAGGTTTGTCTACTCATCCATAATGGAAAATTTGTGGAAAGAACTGGCATTTGGTACCCTAAGGCCCTAGCCACTTTAACCTAGCTTTCCCTTTTGCACAATCAGCGTACAAATCCACCTTTTTTTGCGGTGTGGGAGCAGCTGGGTACCAGAATGTTTTTATTTTATTTGCTTATCAATTTTGTCGGTCAATTTTCCACGGTTGATAATTATAAATGCGAGGCAACATATTTTAATTATATGATTAATCTTCAGAAAATGAAGTATCATTAGTAGATTCTTTTGGTCGGGCTAGCTCAAGCTCGTAGATCTACCATCTTTATATCCTGGCTTAAGCCTTAAGAGATGTTTCTTTCGCTAACCTACCATACCTATCAGCGCCCATCAGTAGTGGGCACCTCGTGCATGGTCTCTCGCCTCAAATACTTTTTTTTAAAAAAATATATACATCTAGCTATATATCGATACATATGAATGTTGAATCCTTTACATCTTTGCAAACTGCATGTGTGACGCATATTTACACCGGATCCTTGATCGGGTTGCAAAGGGAAGCCTTTTGTGGCACAATACTAAACAAGTAGAAACAATCACGACATATATTAAACAAGTCTAGCAAGAACACGAAGATAGAAAGCAGACATTGAGGTCATAATGAACACGGCCGAGCACTACGAGGGGAGCTGCTTGATCTTTGGATATATTACTTTGTCACTGTGCTGCAAAAGGTCTTGGAATATGCGCTATTTGACATGGTTTGTGCTTGTCCTTTTGAAGCGCCACAAATGCATGGGACTGTATAAGCTACTCTAAGAATGGAGGAATATAAACTATTGGCACATTTTGTCCTTTTAAGCTATTTAGGAAACAATCGAGAAATTTGCTTCAACCTCAGATGCTCTTGTCAGACTTTAGAGTCATCAATAACGTTAACAAATAATTGACCCGTTGATATTTATTGTCATCTTTACCATTCGTCTTATTATTCAAACTAACAGTAGTGGTTAACTTTTTGTTTAAAATGACAATATTTGATGTATAGTTATGTAGAACAGAGGTATGTACACATGCATGTACGGTTTTTTTTTTGAAATAATATTAATTTAATTACTAATTTTAAAAACGGGGGTCGATTTAGAAATATTGCAAACATAGAAGCCAGTCGGTCACTGGAAAACAGATAAGGGACCTGTCGGCCCCCAGATAACCGATAGCCCATGTGGCGATGACGAGGCGTCGACGTGGCGCGTAGGATCTGAGGAATCGGGCGAAGGGGGTCCCGACGGGGACCTATCGGTATACTGAGAACCGACAGGTCCCCGGCCCCTAGGGTTTGTGGCCTGTCGGGCAAGCTGAATACCGAAAGGGGCCTGTCGGTCCTCTGATTACCGATAGGGCTATCGGTTATCAGAGAACTGACAGGTTCATTCCTCCGGAAAAAATAATAATACAATAAAAATAATAATACAATGTTCATTGAAAGAAATATTTTCGTTTATACATTTTATGTGTACGTCGTGTATATGTATTGGACAATACGATTATTTTATTATACATTATAGTGAGAAAAAAATATTATTAAATTAAAAAATATATATGAGGAGTATTAAAATTGCAAAGATATATTATTTGTTCGATAAAGAGTAAGATACAAATACAATACATTTCCTTGAACACTACGGTAAGTGCAGGGTATTGACGATTATTAGTAGCAGACTTAGAGCTAGTGAAAATGAGAAGACGAGGAAGAGCGCTGTTGCGGAGGAGGTTTAGTAGGTCCAGGCTTGTGATGTGGGCATTTACAATACGGGACCTCGCACCATATCATGTCATCATCTTCAGCGATGGAAATGACAAGATCTTCATTGGATGGTTCAGGAGTCGGAGCATTTAGCAGCTGGGTGAGGTCGAAGATTTTATCTTCCAGGTAGGTGATGAAGTGATGATACGGATAGATTGCCTCTGGATCAACCCATGCAGTCCATCCGCAATTGTCGTCATCATCATACGACTGTGAAAAAAGTAATATGTTCATGAAAAGGAGTGTTATTGCATAATAAAGAGAGTAAAATGTGAAAGTAAATTAGAAATTCATAGTTACCGCTCCGTATGGACAGCGAAAAAAACGACGACCACTATCCTCGCCGTAGTCCATCGTTTGCACGACAGCATCAGCACCATGTTTACACTTGGGCCATTTCTCCTTCGTAGCATCATATGGTCGCAGAGGACTGCCTGGACTGAATTCAGACTTGAATTCTAGAGGGAACTCTGGTTTTGGTTCACTAAACCATGTTGGTCCGCCGATGGGAGGAGGGGTTGGAACGGCCCCCCGACCTCCACGACCACGACCTCTACTAGCCATTGATGAAGTTGGGTAGTTTGAACTTTGTATATGCATGAAGAAGAGGGCAGGACATGATATATAGAGACGGCGTGCAACATTTTGGATTCCCTAGCGCTACGTGGGAGCACATGTCGGATATCGGAGGACCGAATAGGGTATCGGAGTGGTCATGGCCGACACGTTTCAGCGGCATTAAATGGTGTTTCAGAGACAGACTTTATTGGATTCCTTAGCGCTATGTGGGAGCACATGTCGGAGATCAGAGGACCGAATAGGGTATCCGAGTGTTCATGGCCGACACGTTTCAGTAGCATTAAATAGCGTTTCAGAGACAGACTTTATTGGATTCCCTAACGCTATGTGGGAGCGCATGTCGGAGATCGGAGCACCGAATAGGGTATCGGAGTGTTCATGACCGACACGTTTCAGTGGCATTAAATAGCGTTTCAGAGACAGACTTTATTGGATTCCCTGACGCTTTGTGGGAGCGCATGTCGGAGTCAGACGTTATATGACAGCAAATGACGGAGATAGAAGTACTGAAATACGTAATAGATATCTGATAATGCACATAATCATAATGCAACATAAGTATTGTAGAATATAATTATAGTGACACATAAATATATTACAACAGGTATGTTAACATTCAAGCATCACGACGCCACGTCTTCCGGTGCCTAACCTGCCCTGACGGGTAAGTGAGGTGGTCCGGTGCGTGGCGAGTCCTAGGACCCTCCAAAGGGGTCGACTCCTCCTGCTGCGTGGGCTGACTTGGTATAGGAGCTCCGGGCATCTGTGAATAACCCTCCACGTCCACGTTGGTCCACGACGTCATCTCGTCGGAAGTAGAGCCCGTGACGTTCCTTGTGTAGTCACCTACAATAAGAGCATTATTAGTTTCACTTAATGAAGGGGTATTTCAAAATATAATATGAATGGAGTGCGGGAAAGATAAGATGAACCTGCTGGTGCCTGGTAACCAGGTGTGCATGTTACATATGAGTATGAGTATGACACACGACACACAGTAAATATAGCTCAATGGAAAGTACGTACCAGCACGTGGTATGCCGAACCCGGCTGCAGAGCGAACGTGTCTGTGATGTCAGCATCATGGTCCACAATCTCCGCGGGCACCGGGTGACAACGAATGCGTGTTCTGGTGCTGTACCACTGTAAGTACCGAACATACGCTTCCTCCACGAAAGGGCCAGTGGGGACCCACACGTCCTGAGCAGCACCAGCCCACTGCTCAATCCAAGGCAACATCTTCGCGGCCCATGAATCTTCGTACGCGAGGCCCTGGCCTTTCCTAGTCATCCTGCAATGATATTTATAATGTCTTACTGTGTAGTCCTTACAGGTTGAAAAAGTAACTCCTTATCAACAATGAAACGGTTTGCAAAGTAAATCATACTTACATATGGTCACGAAGGACGGGTGGTCGTGGAATGGGAAACGGGGTGGAATAGTCCGAACTGACGCATAACTCGATTCACGACGTATGGCTCGACAACGATGTCATACACAAGGTGTCGCTTTGTGAGCCATATGCGGTGATCATGAGTGCACAGGGACGACAACCCGTGAGGCGCACGCCTCTGGACCTCCATTGGACTGAATGGCGTCCATCGGACACGATCAGCTCTAAGCTGATCAAACGCAAGGACGTAGTTTGGATACCCCCTGCGGACGGTGCCTGTCGCCCAAGTCATCTGCATTATGATCAATATATTAGTTACAAACTCTAATATACAATAAATTAACTGTAATTGAAATATAATTTGGTTACCTTTCGCGTACACCATAATGATCCCATTGTAGGCCTGTCCATGTCATCGTCATCATCCGGGTACAGGTCATCGTCGTATGGATCATACGCGGAAAGAGTAGGTCGTCCGATGTCGAAGCGCTCGTAACACCACAACATGAGCAACAAAGGGCATCCAGTAAGTGATCCGGCACTAGTCCTACGTCTGCAACCATCACATAACGCTCTACCTGGTGCGTGCTCGTGAACAAGACCCAACCAAACAACCACAGAAGGTAGGCCTCTAAATGGCGCTGCACTCTCCAATCCTCCGCATCTGCAGTCAGCGCCTCTGCTCGAAACTGCTGCAACCATATCTTCGTAGGTCCGTGGTTATCATTAAACTGCAGCTGATCCTGTTCGGGTAGGACGTCGTGAAATCGGTGCAAGATATCATGCTTCCATGTTGCTTGCACCGGAGGAGGGAAAACCACATCCCCTGCCAGAGGGAGACCTAATAGCATGGACACGTCTTGTAGAGTCGGAGCCATCTCACCTACCGGTAGGTGAAACGTGTGGGTCTCTGGTCGCCAACGGTCCACCAAAGCAGTGAGTAGTGCACGGTCAGCGGGAAACCGAGAAGACCTCCTAGCGCTGGGGTCCAACATCCGGGCGAGTGGTAGTAATCCACATGCCTGTAACCTACGAACAATACAACATTGATTCAAAATGAAGTGTAATATGTAACAAACAATACTTTCTGAATTAGTAGGTTACCTCGGAACCCATCGGTCGTCCACTCTCCAAAAGTCATCGAAGCTTCGTAGTCGAAGGGGATCGTAAAGATCACCAGTCTCAGAGTTAGAGCGATGCTTGGAATCAATTACCGGATCAATCAACTCCATGGCTTTAAGAAAAAATTAACAATATTTAATAACAACAAGCCATATAACATCTTACAGTATGATAAAAATGATACATCTCATAATATGACATAACACTTAGTACACATGTGACAAATGAAAATAATACATTAAATAGCGTGACATAACACTTACTACACATGGTACAATTGAAAATAGTACATCTTATGATATTACATAACACTTACTACACATGTTACAAATTAAAATACTATATCTTAAAATACATAATACCCATGACACAATTAAGTAGACGGTCCTCCTCTTTCAATGCGGGCGCCCCTCCGCATTGGAACACGTCGCACATCCGCGCCATCAGGTCTTCTTTCCACTACGTACAAGTTGCAATCCTTTCGTAGGTGGTTACCTCCACAAACTATGCATTCTTTGCGACCCCCACGCGCCTGACTGGCGTCCATGTCATTCCTCATTCGACGCATTTTGCGCCGACCCTTCATTATAACTCGTTTGCTTAGATCCGGGATCCAAGCTGGTTCTCCCTGTGCTGGCCGTCTGAAGTCAGAGACAACTCTCCAACCAAGTAACTCACCACGCCATGTAGCCTCCACTGCTTCTTTGAAGTAGTATGGTGACACAAAATTATGGGTGTCAATATTTCCCTTAGCACAAGCAGTGAAGACATGAGAGCAGGGTAAATGCAGCAACTTTGGCTTGTTACATGTGCACTCACATTTGTTCAAATCAGGCCATAATATGCATACCATTGTTACTTCAGCACGAGCAATGCCAAGTCCGCTCTTTCCGCGCAACAGCACCTCAAAAACTAGTTCTCTGTTACCTGTCCTCCGAACCAAATGTGTTTCACCTTTCTCACTTTTTTCTTGCATATACTCCGTGATTTTAGAGGAGTATAGTACTTGATGGTTGGACATGTTCAACATTGCTTGAGCATAACGCTCTTGCAGATATGTTTGTGTACCACGTGTGATACCCTCAACGATAGCTACGAGTGGAAGGCTCCGTGTACCTTTCATTACCCAATTATAAACCTCTGCGAGATTAGTTGTCATTATACCATAACGAGATCCATCTCTGTCTTCTATCAATGACCATTTCTCCATTGACTCCTCCTTAATCCAGTCCGAGAAACAACTCACTCTTCTTCCCCCCTTCCGACTTCGTGTCACGCTGTGTGCTTCATTAGGAAGAGGATCCAAAGGAAGAGCCTCTGCATCATAACCTGGCAGAGCCATATTTTTTAATTCCTTCATTTGATTGCTAGTTAATGTATCAAGCTCCTGTAATAGTTTATTAAATTTTGAACGTTGGTTCTGCTTGCACAGCTGCTTGAATATATTCATCAGACGTCTGCTCTTAAATTGTCGGTGAAAGTTTGCAGCCAAATGTCTCATGCACCAACGACTATGTAAATCTGGCCAAAATGCTTCGTCCGTACTATTCGTTTGCAACATATCAATTGCTGATAATAGACCAGTATTTCGATCATGTATGATGCAAACATCTGGCCTATTTCTAACAACAGCTCTCTTAAGCCACCGAAGGAACCACAACCAAGTTTCGGTCCTCTCGTGCTCCACAAATGCAAATGCAATTGGCACAATCTGATTCTCTCCATCAACCCCAATAGCAGTAAGGATTTGCCCTTTATACTTGCCGGTCAAGAATGTACCATCCACACATAGCACGGGTCGGCAGTATCTAAACGCTGCAATCATGCATCCAAATGACCAGAAAGCACGTTGAAGTACCTTGTTACCATCTGCATTGACAAAGTCGTGCCATGCAATTACAGTCCCCGCATTCCGAGCTTGAACAACTTCAAGTAATGCAGGAAGATTATGATATGAATCCTCGTAAGTGCCAAACCTTCTTTCCAATGCTTTCTGTTTCGCCCTCCATGCCATATCATACGATATGTCATACCCATATCTGTTCTGTATACTATGCATGATAGCAAAGGGAGATATTGCAGTCTTTTGCACTATCTCTGAATACAGTACATCAGCAACAAATTTTGCTGTCATATTCCTATGTTTCAGAAGAGTATTTCTCAACATACACGAGTGAGGCACCACAATAGAGACAACAAATGATGTCTCATTCTTTGGTAGATACCCATGAACTCGCCACGTGCAGTCTGGAGCAATGCACTTTACATCATATGTTGTTGTGTTTGAAATTATCACCCTGAACTGCTTCTTCTCAGAATACGCCCACCGCTTCACCGCCATTTGCAAGTCCCCCTTATCACGAAACATCTGCCCCTGCCTCACTTCTACAGCATCATATTCCCAGGCTGGCTGGTGACCATCATCACATGCCATGTTGTCCATATCAATCCAGTCCTCTGGCTCTTCATCACCCTCCTCCCACCCGCCCCGTGTCTCAACAAAATCTTCATACTCATCATCATCCCTCTGCATCTCATCTACAATAACCTCATTATCTTCTCCACAGTCTATAACCATCATTTCCATCAGGCCTCCTCCCACCTCATCTTGCGTCTGATTAATCTGTTCTCTGGTACTATTATTCTCAACTTCAATATTTTGCTCCATGCTCTCACTGGTTGCTAAATTATTTGAAACATGGACATAACTTTCACCTACTTCCTCATGCACTTCCGATGTGCTCCTTGATTCATGTTGAACAAACAGCACGTGATCAAACTTTTTCTGGATACCCGTATACACGAACTTCCGCCAACTTGTTGTGTTTTTTATCTCAAAAGCTCCCATTTGTATACCCCTTCGTATATCTTAGGAATTAAAACTTTCACCACTAACCGATCATGTAATGGGATATTCAACAGTTCTTGCAACCATTTCCATACTTCCACTCTAGGCACCTCACAGGGTCCATTAAACCACCCATCCACATATGAAAATTCATTCAAATCTATACCATATTCACAGTGTCTAATTTCTCCTTGCCCATAAAATATTCTAAATCTGACGACACTGGACATCCTGACAACAAAAATATTTTTAGCTACCCTTTATTTACTATTTAATTTTATTATAATTATAGCAACATCAAAATTTTTTTTTATGCTCTATATATATTATACGTATATAATATAAATTTTATGAACTTAGAAGATACTCATATAAATAAAATCACTATCTAAATAGTCATTACAAAACTATTATTCTACTGAATCTAAAAAAAATATTATACTTACTTCTTATTCTTCTTGTTCTTCCTCTTCCTCTTGTTTTTCTCCCTCGATCTAAATAATCATTACAAAACTAAATTTATAATGTACATAAACTTTTATTCTATTAAATCTTAAAAAAATATTATACCTCCTCCTCCTCCTCCTCCTCCTCCTTCTTCTGCTTCTTCTTCTTCTTCTTCTTCTTCTTCTTCTTCTTCCGCGAGCGCACGCCGCCCGGCCCGGCTCCCCCGCGCGCACGCCGCCCGGCCGCCTCTTCCTCGCGCGCCTCCCGCTCTCGTCGTGCGCCGCCGCTCGCCGAGCCTCCTCGCGCGCGCGCTCTCTCTCTCTCTTCTCTCTCTCTCAGCCAGCGCGCGACGCAAATGGAGAGCGGCGGCGGCCAAATAGGGGGACCTATCGGTCGCCCGGAAACCGACTAGGTCAACTAGTCGGTTTCCGGGTGGCCGATAGGCGACACAAGTCGGGTCCGCCCGGGCCCGACTGGGCCAGACATTCTGTGGCCTGTCGGTAATCCAGTTACCGACAGGCCTTTCCCCACCCGATAGCCCATGTGGCACCGTACGTGACAGGTAGTCGGGCGTCGGAAAACCGATAGGGCCTATCGGTTTTCAAGCGTCCGACGGGCCACTAATCGGTTTTCCAGCGCCCGACTGGCTTCTATTTTTGCAATATTTCTAAATCAACCCCCATTTTTGAAATTAATAATTAAATTAATATTATTTCAGAAAAAAAAACATGCATGTACTAGTCCGGAGACTTGTCCTCTAAGTATCTACGGTCTCTACACAAATCTGTCATTATTATCGACTAAAGAATGAGCAAGTATGTCCACCTTTTTCCATTTAAGAAAACCACGGCAGTCAAAATCTGGTGCCATCCGAGTCAGCTTATTATCATCATCTAATGATCATCAAATCTCTGAATTCCATCAGAGATTTACATATATCAAAAAGCTGTAAGGTAGCTAGATGGATCTCGTCGTCAGCCTCTCATACGTCCTACTTGCAGCAGTACGTTGTGTGTGTTTAAGGTATGGATATGGCTGATGATGCCAATATGCTTATTAACACTCGCAATCAGAAAACTTAAAACTGGTCTCGGATGGGTATCAGTTGCTGATCGATCACTTTATTTTCTATATCCATAGTAGTAGTGCAATCTTGCTCATGATTTGGCAAAAGTCATGATGCAAGGCAGCAACGTACGAAAGTCCTCATCTCGTGCCGTTGTCACCATCACGTATTTTTAAAATATATATATCCACACTTTTGCGAGATCTATCTATCTTACGCACAGTCTCTATATATAGTTTCTCGACTTCTGACGAAGTTCTTAGAAATTTCTCTTTGACTGTCAAACCACAATCGTCACACTTGAATATGGAATAGTGCATACACTTTATGAGCCTATATATACCAATCTTATCTTGTATGAAGTAAAGCAAAAGAAGGGCTATCCAATAATCTTGAATGTACTACGTATATCACTGAACAAATCAATAGGGATTGCAGCATACTATAACTTACAATATTGCAAAGTGATAAAGTACACTACATATCCATATAGGATTTTTTTTCTTTTTGCGGGGTATCCATATAGGAAATTTATATCGTGGCACACTAGGAAAATGCGGTTTCATCTCTGACACACACTACACAACATCATTTTTGAATCTCTTGTCTGAAACCGTAATAATTAATTAAGCACAGTCCAGAAGACAAAAACGTGTTGTTTTCAGTTTTGACTCTTGAGTGAACTATTTTTTTTACGATTATATTTAATTTGTTTGCAACGTGCTCCGTGTTTCTGATATATAATTCTGTATAGCAAACTGCGTAAAATAATAAGCATGCACAATAATAAAACAAATTCTAACAAAAATTACATTAATAGAAAAAGTCCGACTATGTGAAAAAACTTGCAAATTGAACTGATATCAAGCTGCCGTGAATTGGCAAACACTGAATCTCGCTGGTTGAAAGAAATTCAATTTGCTCCTGCAGCAGCCGATCGAGACACGAAGCAGGGTCAAAACCGGAAAGGAACAGCGCCTCTCGACGACATACATGTGCACGCCCAAAACGGTGACCCAACATATGGAAGAAAGCGAAGGAGTCCAGTACAGCGGATAAGACGAGTGGTACGCATATGTGAGTCACCATCTCTCTGCTTTCTGCTGCTACAGTAGTGCATACTACGACGAGTCGGCGACCGTCACTTTTTTTCCAGAGCTGGTTGCTGCCTTCTCTGATCCGAATCTTTTGCAGCAGCAGGACCGTCGATTCATCACCTCTCATAAGCATATGCATATGCAGCTGCCTAGAACTGCTTTATTATTCATCCCCATAGTGCAGAAAGAAAAGAAAGATTCGGCCAGCAAATCTTTCAGCTACTCCGTCAACATCTCGTTGATCGACCAGCTAGCCCCAGTCCATGTGACCCATTAGGCAGAGTTTTGGTCTCTGTCTCACCGTCAGGTCCTGCATGCGTAGTTTATTTTTCTTTACTCCAATAACTAGAAATATTTGTTTTTCAACTTTTTTCCTGCTGACTGATCTTATAA
>LFJQ01000559.1:0-22142 GCA_001182835.1 Oropetium thomaeum
CTGACGGGTTTGAGCGACGGCGCGTCGTCCATGGCGCATAGCACAGCCCGCTGCGGCCATCGACGAGGGGCAGTGGTCCAAGAACTCGATGTCTGTGGCGATTCACATGTTCGCAGTTACGCTAGTGATAGTGAACTGCAGCGCAGTACACGAGTACAGTGTACAATGTATGCAGCAGAGTATTCTGTATCTGTAACATTACCATGCATTGCCGACAGGATGACTTGCGTGGCCCGGGCAATGAGGCATCGCGCGTGCCTCCCTCCCGGATCCACCTTGCACGCGAAGAAGTCGATGAAGGTGAAGGGCGTGACCGAACGGAGCCGCCAGTTGAGCGCCGTCAGGACGAGGAGCTCCATACGGACGATCGTCTGCGGTCGAACATGTAACTCGTTCCGTCTACCTGTGAATGATATGCAGAATGTTCAGGAACTCATTCGCGTACGGGATCCTCTTCTGAATGATCAATTAATCTTATTAAGCAGCTCATGAGGTTGATCACGTTAGTTGGGGGGTAAGAAGTGGTGTGTAAATTGCCTGTAGGTCCAGGAGTGACGGCACGAGGGTCTCCTCCATCTTTGCAGCCAGGGAGAGGCAGGTCACAGCCAGCAGCTGCATCGCCCATCCGTCCTCCTGCGGTATGCATGCATTGAGGTGGAAAGGCAGGAAAACATTACAATAAATATGCTGCTGGAACAAGGATCCACAAGGCAAGGACAGATAACGTAGTACTATGTTGTTTTCGGTGGAGTACTCTTTTCGTCCTAAATTATTCGTCTTTTTTAATTTTTAATGTTATTTTTAAATTATTTTTTTCTCATTTTTCAATACACTTTTTTCTTTTCCCAATACATCTCTATCTCTCTCCTTCTTGTTTTCAACGCACCTGTCATATTTTTTTTTTTTAATCTTCATGTCGAGAGCTAGAAAGACAAATAATTTAGGACGAAGGGAGTAATACCTCTTTTTCTTTTACAAGCAATAACATATGATAAATCAAGCTTTAAATTCTGAAATTTTCTTCTTCACAGGCCACACATAGGTGTATATAGTACAATGGACCATGTAGATTTGATTAGGATATCCACATGACATGCGCAGATACGCACACATTGATTGTTGCAGTACCTACTAGTACATGGGTTGCGAAGAGTGCTGCTCCAAGGACATTAGGAGGAACAAGCAATACACTGTTGCATTAGCGCGCTCTAAGTAGTTAGTAAAACTGATATTAACGTCCCGAGGCAAGCTCTATACTTTTTAAAGATTATTATACTTCCAACAAAGGTTGGTGTTGGTGATGTCCGGTCTTCAGTCAAAATACCGTCTGGATAACCCCCTATTATCTTAGCATTAAGCCCTGATGAAGTTTCAGAGCGTGTGACCTCAGCATGCGATAGATGGCCCATGCTTGCCACTTTAATTTCACAGTGGGAGTCCTACTAAATTATATGGTTGATTGTTTCATCTATCGAAGCATAATTCCAAGCGCTTGTGCTCGGAACAAGACCAGCAGCACACACAAGGCAACAAAAAAGTCAGAAAAATGATGCTGCCCGGTTCAACCAGGGCAGGTGGTGCATATGACTCGGTGCAGAGACAGATCGATACTTTGCGCAGCTCTCACAGCTAAGCCTGACTGCAGCTTGTTCTTTACTACTCCTAGCTTTGGGTTCAGAATTCAGATAGATAACCACCACCCACAATGCACGGTCACAGAGGATGCGAGATGAGATGGGATGCCACCATTGCAGTCCAAACACTGTGTATTATGTGGTCACAGGCCATGGAATGAAATGGGAGGAAAAAAAAATCTGTGGAATAAAATGTGGAGCAAGGTAGCAAAGGACAATGATAAGCTAGGTCTGTTCCACACACTATAAAAGCTCGCGCGGGTTGCACTAAAGCGTACGGACGTGGTGTAAAGCCAAAAGACCTCTCTCTGTCTTGAGTGCAATAAACAAATCCTCCCTCATTCCGTGTAAGGGTAGAATCGGAATTTGCTGTGGTTGAGTAATTGATTGATTAATCCCCACAGGCACGCACACCCCTCTTCCACGCTCCTCCAAATCTTTTCTTTTTTCCACACCAACATCAGCACTACTGCGCGCTTTCAGCATAACCCCGGCCGGCCCTCCTCCCCACTGACAGCCACCAGTGCACTGCTGAGTATGGCACCATGCTTGTAACCATACCGATTTGAAAATGCGTGAGCAGGGGAAACTACTATAGTCTGTCACACATGTGGTTGGTCGGTTCGTCATGTAGTATTGCTCAACTATCTACATGGATGCACGTATTTGTACGTACGAAGTATTTGTACAGGCGTACGGCGGCGGCGAAGAGCTTACCGGCAGGCGGTGAAGGGAGAGGAACCGGTCCATGTAGTTGACGGCGAGGTAAGCCGTCAAGGGAAGAAACCCGTAGTATTCTCGCACCTGAGGAAGAAGAACGAACGGTATGAATCATGCGCGGTGCAAAACTAATTAAGGATTTTCAGTAGACATCATCAGCCCATATGTGGCTTCCGTGCACACCTTGAGAATCCATGCAACCGAGTCGGCCCGGGCGGCCGGGTCGATGGCCCGCGAACGGAGCCGGTCGGGGTAGTCGGAGCGGGGCGAGTGCTCGGCCTCGCCGCCGATGAGCTCGGCGATGGAGGCCAGCTCCTCGTCGCCGACGGAGCAGCACTCCTCCTCCTCCTCCTCCTCCTCCTCGTCGTCGTCGTCGTCATCGCCGGTGGTGATGTGGCAGGCACTGGCCGCCGCGGTGTCGAAGAAGGCGGCGGCGGCGTCCTCGGTGCAGAGGAGGTACGACGCGTCGTCCGGCATGTCGTCGCCCGGCCGGCCGGTGGTGTGTGTCGTCGTCACTGGCGGACGGAGGCCATTGGTGTCGCTCCGATCGCCGAGAGGAGCGTGGGCCGCCGGGTGGGCGGCGTTAGTGGCGTAGAAACTGCTGGCAGGCCCCGCCCCGCGCGCGCGTGGTAGTGGAGGAAGTGATGAGACGGACGGCGGCGGTAGCTCGTCCTCTGCCTTAGTGTGTAGAGTAGCGATATGAGCGAGGGATGTGAGAGCACTGAGAGAGACCCCATATATAGTACTACTTGCTCGCCTTGCTAGTTGCTACTACTACCACTACCAGTGTGTGTGTTTCGCGTGGCGTGGGCAAGTGCACAGAATCAGTGAGGATGTTACGAGATGAGGTTATGCCGTTTGTGTCGTTTAGACTCTTTTTTTTTAGAGAGAATTGTTTTAAGGCTTTTTAGTACGAGGAAATTGGTTTTCATGACTGCTAAGTAGGGAATTGATTGGAGAAAAAGAAAAGAGTAAGGAATCCCGACCGTCTCATCCGCTCTACATGAGCACATGTCACGGCCACTGAAAGAATTTGCCACTCAAGGATCCACATATTTGTCAGTGAGATATTGCCAACTGATGATGCTCTCTCCTTGTACTACCAAGATTTCATAAGCAAATACGCATGGGATTTTCCTTAAACAAGAGATCACGCTGACAGGTGGGCTCAGAAGGGCTTCGTGAGTGACTAGTATACGGACTAGAGCCACAGGCCGTACGTGGCTACATAGCGGTCATGATTGGAGCACGGATGGTCAAGATCTACTCGAGCCAGGGGAGAAGATCCGATCTGATCCATCTGTTGGGCTACCTCATAGATACGGCGGCGTACGCACTCGATCGTCAGTGGATCTAGGCCGCCGTGTGCTCTTCTTGCTCTGCCTCAGAATCAGAACCGATCAAGACTGGAGGAGGAGGATAAGACGCCGGGGAATGCTGTGCTTTGCTGGCTTGTCAGGCGGCGTCACGTATGTGGCAGCACGGCACGCATGGGGGCGAAGGCCGCCTCCACGCCTTTGCACACCTCACGGATTTCACATGAGCATACTGTATTCCAGTGTTATTTAGATTACACTGACCAAATCAATTGCCATTCATTGTGTGTGTATATGTATACATACGCACTGTGCTATTTGTGTAGTACAGTATGAACCAGAGTGTGTTGATGCATCCTATAGCTTGAAGGAAGCTCCGTCCAGTATGAGTAATTTTCGTTCCTCACTCGTGAAGTACGCCTGAATACGAGACCATATATTCAAACAGTTGTGCTCTAATAGCTAATAGCCAAAATGCGAATTTTGTTTGCTGGTGATGACTGTGCTGAATACAACTCACTGTAGAGGTATACGAAACAGGTGACCATCATATAGGGACAAGGGTAGTACAGTATACTATCGATCGGTGTTCACTGTTCAGGTATCCTCACGCATTTATGATTCTACAACGAAGGATCCAGCCATATACTAGTACTCCTCTACATACTTGGCTCTACTAGCTGCATGACCAAGAGAGAGCAACATAGATTTCATAAGCATTGGACAATAGACGTGGAGACCGTCCAATCTGCCTACACGACAACAATCTACTACAGCACACATACACGAGATAGTACTAGTACGTACAGTAGACAGTAGTAGTACTAGTAGTGAGAGGGGAAAAAAAAAACAAGGGGATCTATCTTTACCTTCACGGATATGGATCCAAGCCGCTGCCATTAGAATTTAGAACTGCTCACGGGTCGCACCTCACGCCAGCGGATCCGAATCCTCTGCTGTGCAGCTAAAAATTCAGAGGACTGTAGCAGCATGCACTACAGTAAAAACGTGAGGCAGTGTATAGTAGGCTGCATTAATACTGAACAAATCACTGTGGACACAGTACTCGATTCACTGAACTAGCGATGTCCCACTGTTTCCTGATTACTGTAGCAATCAATCTGTTCCGCTCGTTCGACATCGGATGGCATTGGAGCTGAATAAATTCCATGCACTGTTATGCCTCTGAATTTACAACTGCAATTGAGAGGATGTGAACGCCACGCCAGCGGGCAGGGCTGCTGAATAGCACGCACATAACTCCATGGATCGGAAAGCTCCGGCCAATGCACGGACGATCCCGTCAGAGCAGAGGGGCAGCAGCCATGCATTTCAGAGACACTGCTTCTTCAACTAGGAGTAGGAGTACGTTGCAATGGCATCATTCAGCCTCAGCAGGGCCTTTGAATTGCACGGACCCCGGACCCGGTCACCAGCCCCCCGTTGGCGGTGAACATTGAAGTGCGCATCCATTGACTGAACTGTGAAGAGAGGTCCCTTCTGCAGAGCTCGGGCTGGCACGCCGCCAGGCGTTGACCCGGTCCTCCTCACTTCTCTCGTCGCTGCAAGGGAGGGGCAGCGGGAGTTAGTGCTTCGCCTGTGGCGGATGTCATCGGGATTGCCCGTGCTTACGTGCAGCAATGAGTGGCATGAGTTAGTAGTGTTGGTGACAAAATAGTGACCTGCAAACATGAGGTGGCGAATGAAGAAGCCAGAAGGCCACATTTGGTACACGCGGCTTTCAACTTTGAGAAAGTTCAGAAACAGTTCGGAAAACAAAAAGATCAAGCCTTCATTTCAATTGGGAGGACCAAAATTTTTAGTAATGCTTTCTCAAAGTTCTTGACAAGGCCTCCAATGACTAATCTAGAGTTCTACTACTAGATTCAGGTCTACACTGAGACTGCTGAAACATGAAAGCTACGGATAAAACAGCTGAGGACAACAAACAGCAGATGCATAGGGGCAAACTGACTAGAGCCCTAGTATTCTCCCGTCCAGGCCTTCCAATCCTTGTCGATGTTCTTTTCAGCCCACGCTATGGCTGCCCGTGCAGCTTGAGGTGCACCAGGAAGGCCCCTCTCCTGATCTCACCCTTCATGTCCAGGAACGGGTGAACCAGGAGCGTGCCAGGTCCGCAGTAATCCTGCTCCAAGAAAGACCCAAGGATCTGCCAGTAACAGAGTCACACGTTTAGTGCTATACCCAATACAGCACTCCTACCAAACATTAGTGAATTGCTGCCCACTATGGAGACTTCGTAGTTTTCAAATCGAAAATTCAAACTATATACTATATACTATCACTCTATAGATAAACCGAAAGAACTCCAGCATACAACTGAATCAGATAACCAAAAGAACTCTCTCTGTCCTTGCCTTAACTGATCACATTGTGTCAAGATGAATTGATGATTTGTTTGGTAGACAATAGCGTGTGAAACTGTGAATACACAGCAAAACAATTTGGAGTAAGCAATTTTCTAAAAAGAATGTCACATAATGGCTACCAGTTTCCGCTCTAATAATTTACAAGCTTTACTAAATCCTAAGCCATATCACTTGCATTGTATTCTGTTTGTTAGGTAACCTGCCGAGAAATTCCTTCAGTTCTAGTAAATTCTGATAGAACCTAAGTAACGTTGTTCATGTAGTCCCTACGCCAGTGCAACAAAATCGAATTCAAATTCTAACTCGCAGTATAATTTAAACCCAACTGTACTCACATCCACCCATCAGAAACACGGTCTATAATGGTTAAGAACTAAATGATGCTCGTACTAGCAAGGAAACCATGCTCGGGGTAGTAGTTACATGCCTCGGTGCAAATGTCAACGATCTCCTCGACGTGCTCCCCAAAGTACTCCTCCTTCTTCTGCTCCAACCGCCACGCCATGTGCTCCCTGAACTTGCTCGTCTCCTGAATTAACTCAAAAAAAAAGAAAAAGTACGGCATCAGACAACGGCCGAAGCAGTGGAGGAGAAACAAGTAGCCGCGCCGCAACCGAAAGAGGAAAAAACAAAACAGGTTGGAAATACTGACTCACCTGCTGGGCGAACTCGGGGATGGGATCCGGGAACTTGTAGTCGTCGTAGCCCGCGTTCTTAGCGCGGCGGCACACGAACTTCGCAGGCCGCTGCCAGCTGCTGCGGAGGTTGTGCCCCCTTGGCGCCGTGCGCCGCGCCGGGACGCCGAGTTGGATGGGGGAAGACGAGGGAGCAGTGCGGAGAGAGTGAGGGTTTAAAGCCGCTGCCGCTGCCCATGCCTTGGTCGCCATCATCGGGGGACGTCCCTCTGCTCTTCGGTTTCCTCGTCTACGCCCACCTTATCTGTTCCGAGGGATTGATTTCGTATGCTACAGTGACGGATGGGGCACGAGCCAGCTCGCCACTAACGAGCCAGAAAATGAGTTAAGCTCGCCTCGGCAAAAAAAACTCGACCCAGCCAGCTCGGCTCGCGAGCCAGCTCATGGCCGAAGCACAACAGTTCGTCCATCAAATCGAGATGAGAAAGGGCAAAGATGGAGAGGAAGAGTCGAAGAGGTGGGCCGTGAGTGCTACCTGCGCCGCCAGTTGGTGAGGAGGCGGAGCAGGCGCCGCACAGTGGACAGGGTCAAAAGTACAAATACGTATGTGTCCAACAAATTACGTATACGTGATCAATACGCTGTAATTTACATGCACTTAAAAGAGAACTAGTATAGGTGCAAAATGAGAAAGTAGAAAATGGCAAAGGTCACAAAGGATTTCTTCTTCTTTTTTTTTTTTTTGGTAGAGATGGTCAAAGGTTTTCTGACAAAGGTATGAAATACATCTGATGTGGTCAGGCGGACATAATGTTCAACAAAAAAAACGCTGGATATCGAATATCTGCAACAAAATGGCGTCACGGCGAGATGAAACAGGCAATGCTCATTCAAGGAGATGTGAAGTACAGATCACTATGTTTACAAGCAAATCCTACACCAGAACGACATGAAACAGTATGTTATTCACTGATAACGTTAAACTAGTTTATTTTATTTTACATGGTAGGAACGATGAAAGTAAGCTAAAAAACACAAAGCCAATGCCAGTTAATGCGACAGATCACTTTCTGGAAGTTCTGGCCACAAACGAACTTGCTTCATTTTGAGCTTGTTGCCAACACAGCGATCTCGTAGGTGCAGGCTGCACGATGATAAAAGAAACCTCAATAAGTGTAACTGGAAAACATAACAATCCGATGTTAAAAATTCTATTGCAAATGTGCATCAATGAGATGAAGTTGCAGCTTTGTACTACTACAGAAAAGTAGTCCAGATAACCAATCAAGAGATGCATCGTGCACACTCAAAACAGGTGAGGACAACACTGAAACCTACATCCTAGTCTTGAACCTACTGCAAGGGATGTACAAGAAAAACTTTACCAAAACTACCTCAGGTTGAAGGATCATGCAGATAGCTAAAATGCATAACAACATCTTGATGCAGTCTACAGAGGCCCTGCTTATAATGGTGGGTAATATGGGTATTCAAGTAACATCTGTCTTACTAAGCATATATCATGCCTCAAACATTTTAAAAAAAATATTATGCTCCAAAAGAATTAAATAAAATTAAAAATGATGAGCAAAGAATCAATTTGCTCCATCTTTTGTCTTCTCTGTTTTCCTTTGTCTCCTGTCTGTGTTGGATCTCATGGGTTTCATCTCTAGCCTACCCAAACTTGTTTGGGACTAAAAAGCTTAGTTGTTGTATAAAGAATCAATGTTGCACAACTGACATGTCAAATGCTAAGTGAGCACCAGACTACCAAAAGAGAAACACTAGATAATGCAAATGTAGGCACAAGAAGAGCTCCAGAGCAATTAGAGCTACGAATTATAGTATGCTACTTGCAATATCAAACAGTGTATTATTAACATGATTTACAACAATAATACACCCTGCTTGGTATTTCATGAGTTACTTGGTAATACAAAAACTGAGACAAACTATGTGTTTTTATAAATCTCAATATCCGGTTAGATTTTCTGTCTGTTAAGGCAGGAAATTCACTACCCAACAAAACAATAGGTATATTCAGCAGGAGTAAAGTGGCCAATATGAATACACAACAGCAATGAATAACTGCACCATAGGGACCCAGATGTTTGATAAATTGAAACCCAAAGGTTAGGAAAAAAAAAAACTAAGAAGGCATACCGACAGCAACTGCAAGAGTGAGAACATTCCAATCTTCGAGACTTGTTTCACACTGTTCTTGTATGATTTGAACCTCTTTAAAGCAACATCCTCCTCCAAAAGCTGTAATAATTAAGGGTTAAACTAAATAGGGAAATGAAACTACAGAAGACAAATAAACATCACACCACCAAGAGACCCAAACGAAAATTATATTCACAAAATAGTATAATGCAAATACGAAAACCTAAACACTACCTCGCAAAGTGCTGTAACAAATAAGAGCAACGGCAACAACTTTACACAACTATCCCTACACAAAAAAAACAACTTTACACAAACTTGATTCACACATGAGCCCATGAGCGCATGTACACACTTGGAACTTGGAAGCAATGAGTTATATTCAGCTTATCAAAGGTTAATAGAAGGACAAACTATCCAAGGTCAAATTATTTCAATAAAGAGAAATGCAGAATTGAAAACAACCCCCAAAGTTTTCCTTGAGCAACGAGTACACCAAGTTCTACAAGTCACATACACATAATATCAAACAAATAATAGACAGCAGGGTGCTTGAGACAAGTACGGCCTCTATCCTTAACCATTAAGTGATTCGAAAAAATTTCAGCACACAAAGGCACTAACACCAATTATCGTGCGTCGAGCCGATCAATCCAACAAGCAGCATCGACCCTTTTCCCAGTGGGAATCTCCCAATGAAAGCACCTACATACGCTCATTCCACCAAGATCGAATTGATGCACTCATGCACACCTCGTGACCCCTATTTAGCAGATCAGACCAAGCATCCGGTCTAACTAACGCCTTGATCCAGAACTTTACGACAAGGACCCCGAGTCGAGTACATGACCTCGGAATCCGAGTACCCAATCAGGAGACGCGGGGGGGGGGGGGGGGGGGGGGGCGGGGGCTCACCGCTTTCTCGCGGGCGCCGAGCTCGACGTGGTACCCGCGGATGGGCTGATGGCGCGGGTGCGACGACGGTGCCGCCGGAGAGCGGAGGCGGGAGCGGAGGAGGAGAGGATGGCAGGCGGGCCATGGCGAAAGCGGAGGGCACCGGAGAGAGGAAGGGGGAGAAACGCGCAGGCGGCGGAAGGTGGGTCGGTTTGGGAGGAGAGGTGGAGTGCGGCGCGATCCGAGTCGGATCGACAGGGCACCCTGCCCCGTGGGCCTCGGCGGTTCCTTTTCTCCATTGGTCCTTCACATCCTCAAGTTTGCTCAATGCTCATTGTCCTTCTCTGCTCCGCTTCTTCCTCCCTATTCGTTTTACCTCTAAAATTCATTTCTAGTTCTAACCTTTGTTTTAACAACAAAACAAACAAGCACTTAATATTTAAAAACACAAGAGTGAATTCCGGCCCTCATGAGATGTAGTGCAAGGAATTTTTCATTCACTTGATCCATGGGTTCAGTGCAATCTTTCAAACCATTTACAAGAGTCAAGTGACATAACTGGTGACAAGAACGAATGATTCAATATCAAGTTCATTACACAAAACAAATGCTTCAACAATCAGCTTTACTTGACTTATTACATGCTCCCAGAAACAAGCTCCCTCCAAAACACCAATCACCACCACCACACCCTCTTGCTTATGCAAACACAATAAAAATATACAACACTTTGTTCTCGTAATAAACCACGTGACCGAAGCGGTGTGCATAGCACCAAAACCAATGAAAAATTCGGCCTTATAATTACAGCACAATGTTCTCTACGCAGTGCACGCAATGTAATCATGACTCCTTATGAGACCCCCCTACCAGTCCACTTCGAAGTGGATGGTTCTACAGCGAGCAACTGGGCACGGGGTAATGCAGACCATACCGCTGTTGCCACCAGTCTCTCGCTTCATATAGTTACCATCGGTTGTTCTGTCGTCCGAGGGATGGACTAAACAAATAAGCATGCTGTTGTCCTGTCAAATGGTCAGCAGGGCGCTCTTTTCACATTGGGCCCTCTATTTGGAGATGGTGTCTTACCGCAACCAGCTAATCTCATAACTGTCGGTCAATTCATAGATGAAATCAAACATTGGGGAAAAATCTTAAGCGCATAAGTTATCAAAAGCTTCCACTTACCTCTTTCCCTCTCAAGCTCCTGGTCCAACTCTTCTTTCCACTTCTTCTGCCTCTCAGCAAAGCTGATGCTGTTAATAAAAATAGTTCCTGTTAGATCACATATTGGTCCTTATATATATGTATAGGCCCACTACGTGCAAGCAATTTGTTGTTGGTGAGGTGGATAGATTTTTGCAGAAAGTAGTTTCAGTTTCCAAAATGGCACAAAAGCAAACCTTGGGCTATCTGGGATATCAAGATGGCCTTTATCCCCAAACTCATTCAGTTGAGGGGAAGCTATTTCTCTCAAAATTCTGCTACTCTCCACAGTGCTGCTTGGGAATTGCTTGCTGCAGCTTACAGGACTTGTATTTTTCAAAATGTCACATGTTGGTGACACACCTCTCATCTTACTTGGAGGTGATTTTCCTTTAGGGGGTAATTTTGGACTATTTGTGAATTTTCCCTTGGAAGTTTGATCAGCTCCCTGAGAAGACCCTGCATTCACTGTGTTGTAGAACTCCTCATATAAGGTGTTTGTAACTTTTTCAGGTCAAGGGCCTGCAACAAAAATAAAAAGGATTATACAACCACAAGAGGTAAACCACATTACTTGTGCAATCTTATAAAATACTTAAAGTACCTTCTCCTCAAGAAATGCCTTAATCTTTGACTCTGTAAGTACATCATCATCTTCACAACTTCCCTCGCAAGGGAAAGTAAAATCATTCTCATTTATGCTGCTTTCATTGTGTTTGGCTAAACCACCAAATTCTGTTGATTGATGAGAATTTTGTTCCGGGCTTATGTCAAATTTGCTTTCCCAGTCATCAAATGGTTCAGACATAGGATTATAGCTCTGGTGACAACAGAGCAAAAAGTGAGCAGAAAGATGTATTCAAGGACAAACTTCATTTGCAAAATGTACATAGTCAATTTGGAAGCTCAAATGCTAAGGAAAATGAATCAATGAAGCAGAATACTTACAGAACCAACTACCGGATAGTCATCATTGTCAGCAAACTCACACATGTCATCGTCATCACAACCACCCTCCCATAAGGGCTTGACATTTGATGATTTGTTGGTCGACCGGTTGGAAGAATGACTCCAACCCCTAGAACAACTGAAGTTAAGTAGCAAAGAAATGAATACAAACAAGAATTAGAATTTTAGATGATGGACAATCACAGGAGTCATAGACTTTTCTTACAAGCCATTTGACATATCATGTGTAGGGATCTTATCAACAGAAGTTTCCTGCATTGTTGTTTATTAAGTTGATGAGGCAACATCTCAGATGATTTTTATCATATCAGAAGGAAAACTGGATGAAGCAAATAAAACTACACTAGTAATCAGACCTTGTGTGCAGCACGATTTACTCGTTGCAGGTTGTCTGATTCGCCTGTAACAAACGGATGCTGCAAGAAAATATTTTGAGAAATCACATTTATAAATCAATATCAGTACACACTAAGAACCACCAGAACAATGTTAGCAATACTTCAGCAGTTACTGCAAATATACCTGTAACAAATCAGATGCAGTAGACCTCAGCTCTGGCTCCCTAGAAGAAGAAAGAATATCAAGGCATGAGAAAGACAAGTTAGCTAAGCTTTCCAGCTACAGGAAGTTTCCCAATGTTTATGAAGGAATTATTAGCTAAGTGTTACATATGACAGCTATAGGCATACTTCTGGAGGCATTTCATCTTTGGCCTCCGGTGAGAGATGTTCAGGTATAGGTGGGTGTGACTTTGTGGTTCCAACATGAAATAGAAGAGCAACCTGAAAAGAGTTCCTTAATTCAACAAACAATTCTTTTTCATAAGGTGTTTAGGTTTAGGATGATAAAACTTTACCTCTTGATATTGCTCACTCCATGGTGGTTTCCCAGTTGCCATTTCAATGACCGTGCATCCTACGCTCCAAATGTCTGCAGAGCTGAGAAAATGGAAGAGTAAGTATTGTCTTTGCAAAAATAATGACAAAAACTAAAGGACACGATTTTGCTCATTGCTAGAAGTTACACATCCATAATAATGAATCAAAGAAAGTAGCTGGTGAACATCTGAATCATCTCAATAATAAGTAAAAAAATATTTGTGATTTCCTACTGACTTTCTGCACCCGACAATATATGGCATGTTCGATTGGAGGAGACAACTGGCATTCACCTCATAGTGGGACAATCTTTGTGGTTCCATCAGATTATATATAATATATCATTTTTTACGAGCAGTGCTTTCTTCCAAGAAACCATAAATTGCTCAAAATTTAAAGGCTTTACTAATAACATTGCTTGAAATCAGACAAAAATATTTCTGTAAACAAATTGCATATCAAATATAAGAGTGAAATTTTAAACATTCTCTATATTAAAACCACTCAACAACAGTATAACTAGGGAAACAATTCCTGAGATATCAATTAGAGTAAAAAAAAAAGTAGGCCTTCATATAAAAAAGGCAATAAACATGACATAGGAAAAGTTTTTCAGCATACAAGCTATGCCCACTCCCAACAATGACTTCAGGTGCCATCCAATATGGTGTTCCTTTCATCGTTTTGGCAGCTGTAACAGTAGCCTGATAAAGCATCAAATTGTTGTAAGTGCATGGACACAGGAAATTAGAAATAACTTGAAAAATGAAATAAAATTGCAGCATTAGAAAATTATAGTACACAAATGCTGCAAGAACATGAGGGTATCCGGTAACAGCACATGGTAACAGACCTGATACTGTAACCGAATGCCCAATGTGGCTTAAGACGAATCAGAAAATATGACAGTTTTTGGGCATCATTTGTCATATGTGAAAAATAGACCACATTGGCACTTACATGCTGTACTCAATGCTGTCCCTACCCTACTCCAATTAAATGTACTGGTATCCATATCTTATCTTATAGGCCCTTCTAGGCATCTGTAGTACAAACCCATATGAGATCATTACATCATACAGTACCTTAAAATGTTGCATCATAAATTTATCTTTGCTTTTTCTTCCCCTTCCCATATATTTTTCTTCTCTACCGAACAAATTGCAACTAGTGTAGCAAAAGGAAAGGGTAGTTAGTCCTGAACATAAGCTTGCATAGGACTCGCTCTTTCATGTTTGGTTAAAAGGAAGTTTCTATTTTGAATATTCCACTATTGTTGTCATGCAGAGGCTAGAATGAATTCGCATTTCTATAAGGGGCAATACCATTGCCTTCATTCCAAAGTCTGATGTTGATTTTGCCCCCGTTTTTGTAACATATCGATTTTGCCCCTACTTCTTTTAAATGAAGATGCTGTTTGCCCCTATTTTTGGTACCGTTACAGCCGTCAGGTTTTTCCATTAAAAAATGAAAATAATAAGGGCAAAATCAACATTACACTTCGGAACGAGGGCAAGAACAGTATTGCCGCTTTCTACAATTGACCATATTTTTATTCCAGAGATTACATTCAACATTAGTTGGAACTGAAAATGGTACGTTGGACTCAGACTTACCAACTTAGCCACTTGCTTTGATGCTCCAAAATCAGCAAGTTTGATGCATCCTTTATTATCGACTAGAATATTTGCACCCTGAAATTCAACAAAATCTCAGGGTCGTAGGAAGAACTAAAGAAGCATAATAACAAAACAATCGTAGACAAAGATCTGCTATAATATGTTCAGACTCCAGAGTTTATACCTTTATATCTCTATGTATTATGGCATTGCTATGTAGATACTCCAATCCTTGCAAAATTTGTTTAGTGTATTTCCTAATGACCTGATAAAGAAATGTTATGGATGAGTTCATTCAACAGTGAACTTTGTAGAACAGTGAACCACAGAAAATGATGGCTTCTTACCGGCTCAGGGAATGAACCAAGCTTCCCTAAAAGTGACTGAATGGATCCTCCAGGCACAAATTCAAGCAAAATATTTAATGTGTCTTCCTCCCGAACAGTCCCAAGATACCTCTTTTGATAGCAAACAGGGTAAATCAAACAACAAGAGAACAACTGCAACTATTAAATGAATGAAAGCAAAGTTCTATCATCCACTCACAACAATGTTGGGGTGGGACAAGTTCTTGAGCAACTTCACTTCTTCTTCAAGCTCTTCGATATGTGCCTGAACACCACAAAAACCAAAGTGGAAAAGGCACCTCGTATAAGACAAATTATCAAAACTGTGATTCGCTAGAAAACCAACAGGCGGTCGAAAGAAATGGCACTCACTTGGGCCTTCTCCCGGGTAGCGTTGCTAGTCCCGATCAAAACCTGAAATAGAGCAAGTCTTCAAAAATTAAGGATGGATGCCTCCAAAAGTCGAAACAGTACAGAACCAATCCTACATGGCGAATCCCCGCACCTGCTTGACGGCGAGGAG
This sequence comes from Oropetium thomaeum, assembly GCA_001182835.1. Taxonomy (NCBI): domain Eukaryota; kingdom Viridiplantae; phylum Streptophyta; class Magnoliopsida; order Poales; family Poaceae; genus Oropetium; species Oropetium thomaeum. The sequence goes on from LFJQ01000559.1 coordinate 15,298, forward strand.
TTCGCCGGAGTCCAGGTTCATCCCGAGGTAGACCTGCCCAAAAGCGCCGCGCCCGATCAACTCCCCCTTTCGCCAACGAATAGTCGGGTTCTCCTCTCCTCTCCCGTCTTCGCCGCCGCCGCCAACTCGTCCTGCGTCGGCGGCAGCAGGCGGCGCGGCGGGGAGGGGCTCTTGGAGACGAGTCCGAGTAAGCCCATCCCCCGAGACTTCCGGAGGCAGGAGCTGATTCGAACGCCGAGCCCACCTCCGCCGCCGAAGGGGATAGCAGGGGGCTCCGTGGGGGCGGCGGCGGGGCGGAAGGAGATGGACCGGCGCACGGAGTCGAAGAGGTCGTGGAATCCGGTGCCGCCACCCCCGCGTCGTCCCGCCGCATGGCTGAGGAGTGTGGTCTAGGTCTCGGCGCGCGTCTTCGTCGGCGGCGTGCGAATGGATCGAATCGGGGTGCGTGGCCGTGGCCGAATGGGGAATGCAGAGGGCGCTCTCAGGGGGCGGGGTTTTGAAATTTCGGGGTTTGTGGGAGGTGGGGGACGGAAATGCCCCTGGCGACCGTTAGCGAGGGAGCATACGGGAGTGGAGTGGTTCGGCTTTAGCGCGGAGTACGTGTAGACGCGTTGATTAACCGGAAGTGGACTCTGGAAGTGTGGAGTGCGTCAGAGAAATGAGTTCCACTTACCGAGTTTTTCTGTTTTTTAAATAAATCATAGTTGATTTTAATTATTTATCTTAATTATTTTTTAAAAAATATTAAATAAAAAATTATGTTTTAAAAATATTTGATAATAAATTGAATCATCATAAAATATATAAGATTTTTAATATTTTATAAATAAAATAAATAATTAAAATTAATGGTCAAAATTAATTATGACTATATTTAAAAACTAAGAAAGTAACAAAGAAGCTAAAGCTAATCACTCTTACTATTTTTATGTCTAAATGTCTAATCAATAGGTGAACCATAATACCGTGTCTTATTTAGAGTATAGAGCATGATATTGCAATATTGAATGGCTAGCTGAACTTTGTATAATTCATTAATTCTATTGTATTTCTTTATAAGTGATATATACAATTTTATAATTTTTTTAAGAAATGTGAACTTCGTCTAATTACCAATCCCTCCATTTTAAATTGCATCTGTCGAAACAATAAATATAATTTATGATTAAATTAAAAATAATTTAAAAAAAGGAAGGGTAAATTGAAATTGTGGTGTACTCTCGTAGTACTACATGGCTGAAAATCGGTAGTGTTAACGAATCAACGCTACCCAAACATATCTCTGAGCCCGTCCCCACCGCACCGCGCCAGCGCCACAGCGATGGCGCTGCACCCCCTCCGCCTCGCCCCCCGCGCGCTCCTTCGGTTCGCGTCCCTGCAGACTCTCGCCTCCTCCTGCCTCCCCACGCGCCAGCACCACCTCCTCTTCTTCTCGCCGCCGTCGCGGCAGTGGCACTTCCTGTCAGTCGCCGCAAGGCCCCCGCGCGCTCTCCACCGCCGCGGCCGAGGCCGACGACGCCGGGGCGGGCCGGGGCGACGGTTTTTCGCAGAGGATAGGACGTCGTGGAAGTCCCTAGGCATATCTGGCTGCCTCGCATCCGCCTTGCGCGGCGCTGGGCTCGCGAGACCTTCCTTTGCAGGTACAGCTATACTGAATTTCCCTTCTGATGGCCGCACACTCGATAGGTGCTCGACGAAATGCCGGAGCTCTCTCATGCCTGTGTATTGTGAGATGTTCGGTTGGCCAATGTATTTCTTTCTCTTTTTGCGAAAATTATGGCATAGGTGATATTTGGTCGTCTCTGTTCATGGAAATTGACCAGGCTTTTTGAGCTGGATTATTTGGATTCCAAAATTAAATAATTATCTGCTGGCTTTCCACTGAGTGAACCAAATTCCACCCTAGGAAACTTGTTGCATAATATACCTCAGTTGCAACAACTTCATTTGTTTGATTTGTATTGAGGTCTCGGGAATTCAGATATCACATTTGCTCTCTCTCTTTCTATGATTTAATGTCATGGTCGAATCAGTTGCCTTGTCGATGACCAAATATATATTCATTTGCATTTAGAATTTTATTTTGTTAATTGGTACTTTGGTAGAACTTTCAGATTGCGAAGTTTGTTAGGTTTAGATTATCAGAATACCAGGCTGCATGAGGGAGCGAGAGGGGAGGAATGGGGGAGACGAGAAGGGTATTATCCCTTGCTTGCCTAAACTATGATTGGTTGTGCAACTTATAGCTGCCTGCTGATGAGAAACAGTCTCTAAAATTATCCTAACAAACATAAAGTTCTGCTTAATATCAAACTAACTAAAGCTTATATTCAAGTAATCAAGTCTCTTGAAGTTATCTCTCATGCGTAATCTGCAGTAGTGCGCTTGTACAAATTGCCTAATGCCTACTCTTACATCATTGAGCTACAATTTTACTCTCTTTGTAATCTTTGCAGATACTTACCCTTATAGTTTGTTTGAATCAAAGATACAATTGGCTTCAGAATTTTAATTAATTGTGTCGGATGGTAACTAAAGTCTTGCTGTGACCTGTAGTAGTGGATTTCTCAAAATATACTCCCTCTGTTCTTAAAATATTGTCACCTCATTGACTTCTAACGTCAACATGGCCATTCATCTTATTCAAAATACTAGTTCAAATGTTCCAAATTATAAGTTGTGGTTCAAATTCCTTTAGTGATAAAGAAAATTGTAACAACATATATGATATTTACATACTTTTTAATAACATGAGTGGTCAAAATTGATGGTAAAAGTCAACAGTGACAATAGTTTATGAATGGAAGGAAATATTTTTAACTGCCCACTTCAGTGTCCAGTATTGCATAGTGATTCTTACATAGAGTTTTAAATGTCATCCAGGCAGCTGTATTCCACATGTTCTCACAACGAATGATGTAATTGTTGCTGCGGAGACTGGTAGTGGAAAAACTCATGGTTACCTGATTCCATTGATTGAAAAGTTGTGCTCTAAATCTTCTAATACAGAAGATGGTAGTTGCCAGGACATTGTGCCAGGGGCACATGACATCATTTTGGTTCTTTGTCCCAATGGCATGTTGTGTGAGCAGGTTGTTCGCATGGCTAATTCATTGCTTGATGACTCTGGAAAACCACTTAAAAGTGCGGTTGCTGTTTGTGGGCCGAAGGTATGCTCTATCTGAACTGTATGCTAATTGATATAATAACATGATTTTTTTTTTCCCCACATGTTCTCCGACTTAGACTGAATGCCATTTTATAGTTTCAATTTTTATGTAAGGGAATCATAGCTGCTTTCTAATGTCTTAAACGTGATCGTCAGGGATATTTCTTTTTATGATTTTAGCTTCTTATTTTCTGCAGTACTCTGAGATGTATATTTCATAGCAGGGTTGGCCAACTGTTCATCCAGATATTCTTGTAGCCACTCCAGCTGCTCTCCTGAATTATCTATTTGACTATGACCCAGAACAGAGGAGAAGAGAGAGATTCCTGCGTAATGTAAAATTCATAGTAAGTTCTCAGTGAAACATTTGTAGTTTTGAATGAGATATCTTCATTTTCATTTCCTATCACCAGCATAAGAGATTCTGTAATAGTTATGCATTTCTAACTATGGCGAAAATATCTATGTACTTTTTCTGGATTGGTTGCATTTCCTAGTTTCCATTTCATGTGTCCGCTCTGTTTTTGTACAAGTATTTGGATTGTTGTGCAGTGGTACTAGATGATCTTGTGGGATACAATAAATTCCTAATACTAGTTTATTTGGAATAGGTGTTTGATGAGGCAGACATGCTACTTTGTGGAAGTTTCGAGAAGCAGGTCATTCGCCTTATCCATATGTTGAGATTGATGAAAAGCTACTGTCTAGGGTAAAAGATTCTGGAAAGGAAGCATCACTTACATCTAGTGATGAAAATCACGAGGATTATGACTCTGAGAATGCTGGAGTTAGTGGTGTTGATGATGAAGATGAAGAGACTCATGTCCATTATGGATCAGTCAAGATGGAGAATGGCCATGCTGGACCTCGCAGGGACTGGAGGAGGGTTAGAAAAGTTTATAGCCGCAGCAAACAGTACATCTTTGTTGCTGCTACCCTTCCTCAAAGTGGAAAGAAGACTGCTGGTGGTGTTCTGAAACGTATGTTTCCTGATGCTGTATGGGTTAGTGGCACTTATCTACACCGTCATAACCCTAGGTATGCACTCTGTTTTAGTATAGCCAATGCAGCCTTTATCTTGGATTTCTTATCTCTAATGTTCTTGGCCATTTTGTTAAGCAGTAGTACCATCTCTTTTTCATAGAATCCCATTTAACTCATCAAGCCATCATGTCTTTTTTCCCACCTTTGTTGATTGTAGTGCACCATGATGCAGGCTAGAGAGGAGATGGATAGAGGTCACTGCTGATACACAAGTTGATGCTCTTCTCAATGCAGTGAAGTATGGCCTGAAGACTGAAGTTCAGGATTCAGATGTTCCAAAACGCACTATGGTGTTCACAAATACCGTCGATGCTGCTAATTCAGTCTCTGACATATTGCATCATGTTAACATTCCTTGCATCTTGTATCACCGTGACACTCCGATAGAGGAAAGGGGAAAAAATTTGCAACGTTTTCGGGAAAGGGTGGTGTGCTGGTATGCACGGATGCTGCATCACGTGGACTTGACATACCAAACGTTTCTCATGTCATTCAGGTATGAGCTGTTTACTCACACTTACATTTTTGTGATGTTGTTAAACTTTTTTTTCCAATAAACAAAGCAACTCAAAATTTTCCCATTTAGCCATTAGAGTTTCATTCAAGAATACTAGGAATACTAATGCGAAATTGTGTATTATGTCGCTGTTTGAGGCTTATACCATTATGTCACTGTTTGGGACCTGATAATTAATCCAGCTACATTTTGTCATATGATTTGAATGCTTTGTAGGCAGAGTTTGCTGCCTCTGCTGTTGATTTCTTGCATAGGGTGGGTCGCACTGCCAGAGCTGGCCAATCTGGCATAGTTACTAGCCTATACACTGAGGCAAATCGTGATCTTGTAAGAGCAGTTCGTCAAGCAGAGGAGTTGGCCCAGCCAGTGGTATGTTCCGACATTATCATTTGTGATTCGGTGATGATGACTTTAAGATAGCATGCTTAAGAGCAACTCCAACCACTCCTTAAATTAAGTCCCTAAACTAAAATTTAGGAAGTAATTGAAAAAATAGCTCTCCAACCGTTCTCTATATTAAGTTACTAAACTTAGCAAGTTACTAACAAGCACTTTCACTTACTACATTTAGAGACCAAATTGAACTTCCAAAAGATGAAACAACTTCATATATGGGCTGGGCGGAAGAAAATTGCATATGTGGCAAATATTTTAAATAGATTTGACAACTTATATTGAGAGTTATTGGAGTACATGAGTTTTTTTACTCTTAATACTTATTTACAAACTTGCTAAAGCAGTCTTTTGGGAGTAAAATTTGATAGATTGGTCGGAGATGCTCTAATGAAAATTTTGCTTTTAAACAGGAGAGAGCGTTCAGTAGGAAAAGAAGCTTCCGCAACAAGTTAAAGAAACAAGCACTACAAAGACGTGAAGCGCTATTATAATGTTTAGGAAAGGGGGGAAAAGAGATAGGTCTAGATATAGTTCACCTTCTTTACTTCTTATCATTGTTGAAGCTACGTTTTAAAGATAGTATCTGGATTGATTTCAGATATTGAATTGACTTTTCTTATTGCTGAGGAAATTACGGAGTATGATTTTTCCCTATTATGTTGTACTATGAGAATTTATTATCGATAGTGTATACGGTAAATGCTTCCTCAGTTGACAATGTCAACGACGCCCCTTTTTGTTGTGCCGTGCATAGTAATTCAAACTACATATTCTCGGAGTCAATCACGACTCATCACATATCCATTCTAAAAAAACAGGACTCATTACATGTCCGTGCATAGTTGTTTTAACCACACAATCTAGAGTTGCTTAATAATTTTGCTGTCTCCACATAGGTTACGTTACACATGCCAGCAGGACTCAAAATCTTGGGCAAGGACAAGGTAGTCACGATATTTAAATGGAGGGAGAAGTATCCCATCAGCAATTGATCAACAAACATCACACGATATGGAAGAGCTGGCGCATCCGCTTGATCCCAGCCTTGCGCCGGTTCTGCTCTTCGACTGCGGCCGCGGCGGCGTCAAACCGGAGGAGGCAACCGACGACGGGGCAAGGCTCGTGTACAGCGTACCCAAGAGGCAGCTGCTGCTGGCGAGCGGAAGACTGGACGGCATCATCGCCGACGTGAGCTGGATCACGCCGCAGGGATGGGCGCTCACGCTGGACCCGAGCACGAGCGACGTGTCCCTGCGCGATCCCTTCACCTCGCGCAGGGTGCGTCTTCCCCGGACCCGAACGGCCTCCTGGCGGGCAGTGAAGATACGAGGTGCGTCATGTCGACGCCCCGGCCGACGGACCCGGGTTGTGTCGTGCTGGTGATCCATCGGAAGGACCCCGTGTTGTGCTCTACTGCGGCCCGGCGGGGCAGGTCGATGGACCAGGCACGAATACCAGCCCGACCAGCTGCTGGATGGCGAGATCCGCGACAACATCGTCGACGCGGTTGTCGGTCTCGTAGGATTAGGGGGCAGGTTCTACACGCATTTATACTGCACCGGTAATATGCTGACCCTTGAGCTGTCGCGGAACCACGCACTATCGTTTAACTCATGCGGTGGACAAGCAGCTGCCGTGGCTCCGGTTTGCCAGTGCACGGAAGACTGCCTGGTGGAGTCGTGCGGAGAGCTGTTCATGGTGCAGTTTTTCTACTCAGTG
>LFJQ01000560.1:0-22055 GCA_001182835.1 Oropetium thomaeum
GTCTTCTTCTTCCTCCGGTTTCCACGCCGGCCACCGACCTTCATTGGCTTCGCCCCCATGCTGTAGACGCTGTGGATGACGCCACAGGCATGGCGCCTGCTTCGTCAAAGGACGAACGGTATGGCCGCTGCAGCTGGACGGTGGACTGGAGACGGCGACGTCGCTCCGGCGTGTACGGATCTCCCGTCATGCGCGTCCTATCCCGTCGGAGGGATGACTGCTGACGGGAGCGGGTAGCACAGTGATGGATGTCAGGTTACTGTGCGTCGTGCACATTTACTCTTCCGTTTACGGGAGCGGTCATCGCCACTGTCCAATCGGGAGTTTGGAGCTTGGAGCATTAATGGCTCAACTGTCCCCGGACATCCATCTCGTCCGGGGTAGTTGGATCGCCCAGTTTCGTCCGACCCCGGAGGTCGGGCGAGGCGGAACTCATTCATCCGAGCCCTGAGCGTCGAGGTCGGGCGAGGCGGAACTCTCGTCCGACCTCTCGAGGTCGGGGTCGGGCGAGGCGGAACTTTTGTCCGACCTCAGGGGTCGGGCACTGCCCGTCCGAGTCCCGAACGTCGGGGTCGGGCGAGACGGGGTAGCCCTCCTCGTCCTCGGGCCCGGGTCTATCAAAGCGGAGGTGGTTTGGCTATACTGCGTGGCTTAGCCTTCCGGGCTAATACGATTAATTAGCCCAGGTACCAAACTTCCACATGCTTATTCACATATGCTTAGTTTCTGCTTTAAGCAATCGAGTCCATTTCTATACCTTATTTACCTTGCTACCGCCACATTGCATTATCCTTGGAGTCGGGAACTAATTCCCACAACAGGGTAAGACTTGCGAGTACTTCGTACTCAACGTTTGTTGCTTAAGTTTTTGCAGGTGAGGATGAGTTGGTCTTCGGCTACTTTGTCCCTGCCGATGCCGACGAGGGCGAGGCGTAGTCAAGACATGCGAGTGACCGTGATTTGCGATGTTCGTGGGCTGGGCATCGCAATCCTTTGCTGTTTTCTTGCTGCAACCGCTGCGACTATCGTATTCCTTAGAATTGCTTCTGCTCTTTAATTTATTAGTTTCAAGACTTATGATGAACCTTGGTATGTAATAATATTTAAAATTTAATGTTTTTAATTAATGTGACCTATGTGATGTATCACCTGTGACGTTGCCGACGTGTTTGGATCTTGGGCGTTACTTGAGAAGCATGTCGGGGGACTGCCGGGTTTATATTCTCTTTTATCAGGTTGAGTTCTCGCATACCATGCGTGGGCCGCGAGTCAACTTGGTAAACTTGAATGTAAATTGGTCGGGTCTCTCACAAAACTCCTCTTGGATAATGACACGATTTGCAAAGTAAATCATACTTACATATGGTCAGGATGGACAGGTGGTCGGGGAATCAGGAACGTCTGGAACAGTCCTAGCTGACGCATCACTCGGTTCATCGTATATGGCTCGACAATGATATCGTACACAAGGTGTCGCCTCGTCAACCATAGGTGCTCATCACGAGTGCATAGGGACGACAACCCACGCGGCGCATGCCTCTGGACCTCCAGTGGACTGAATGGCGTCTATCGGACACGATCAGCTCTAAGCTGATCAAACGCAAGCACGTAGTTAGATACCCCCCTACAGACGGTGCCTGTCGCCCAAGTCATTTGCATTACGATTAATATATTAGTTACAAACTATAATATACGATGAATTTGATGTAATTGAAATGTATTTTTGTTACCTTTCTCTGACACCTAGGGATCCCATTATAGGTCTGTCCATCTCGTCATCCTCATCCGTGTACAGGTCGTCATTATATGGATCGTACGAGGAAAGAGTAGGTCGTCCGATGTCGAAATGCTCGTAACACCACAACATCAGCAACAAAAGGCAGCCAATAAGTGATCCGGCACTACTCCTTCGTCTACAACCGTCGCACAACGCTCTGTACGTCGAAGCCAACACGGCAGACCCCCAACTAAACTAGGGCATCTGTGACACGTCTATGTCAGCTATGATCTGGGAGACGCCTATCAAACACTTGTCAACAGTGTCGTGGTGCTTTCTCGTGAACATGACCCAACCAAACAACCAAAGAAGGTAGGCCCCCAAATATCGCTGCACCCTTCAATTCTCCGCATCTGCACTCAACGCCTCTGCTCGAAACTGCTAGAGCCATACCTTAGTAGGTCCATGGTTATCATTGAACTGGAGTTGATCTTGTCGGGGAAGGACATCGTGAAATTGGTGCAAGATATCATGCATCCACGTAGCTTGCACCGGAGGAGGGAAAACTACATCCCCTGTCACAGGGAGACCTAATAGCATCGACACATCTTATAATGTTGGAGCCATCTCACCCACTGGTAGGTGAAACGTGTGGGTCTCTGATCGCCAACGGTCCACCAAAGCTATGAGTAGTGCATGATCAGTGGGAAACCGAGAAGACCTCCTACCCCTAGGGTCCAACATCCGCGCGAGTGGTAGTAATCCAGATGCCTGCAACCTACAAAACAATTTAAATTTGTCTCAAAATAAAGTGTAATGTGTAACAAACAATGTTTTTGGAATCAATAGGTTACCTCGGAACCCATCGGTCGTCCAATGTCTAAAAGTCGTCGAAGCTCCATAGTCGAAGGGGATCGTAAAGATCACCGGTTTCGGAGTAAGAGTGATGCTTTGAATAAATTACCGGATCGATCAACTCCATACCTGTAAGAAAGAGATGACAATATTTAATAACAAAATAAAATATGAAAGCATATATATAATAGTTCATGTACAAACCGCTAACTGGAAATACGTGAATATAAAAAATGTGACTTCTCCAACAATAATAGAAATATAGCAAAACATAATATATCCCGTAATACAAATATTACATGACATAACACATAGTACACATGTTACAATGAAATAGTACATCTTACAATACGACATAATACATAATACACATGATCGAATTAAGTAAATGGTCCTCCTCTTTCCGTGCGATCGCCCCTCCGCATTGGAACACGTCGAATCTCAGCCCTGTCAGGTCTCCTTTCCACAGGGTACAAGTTGCAATCCTTTCGTAAGTGGTTACCTCCACAAACTATACACTCTTTGTGACCCCACGTGCCTGACTAGCATCCATATCATTTATTATTCGGTGCATTTTACGATGATCCTTCATTGTAACTCGCTTGCTTGGATTCGGGATCCAAGCTGCTTCTCCCTGTGGTGGCCGTGTGAAGTCAGAGACGGCTCTCCAACCAAGTAAATCACCACACCAGGTAGCCTCCACTGCTTGCTTTAAGTAGTATGATGACATAAAATTATGGGTATCAATGTTTCCCTGAGCACAAGCGGTGAAGACATGAGAGCAGTGTAAATGCAGCAACTTCGGCTTGTTACATGTGCACTCACATTTGTTTAAATGAGGCCACAGTATGTATTTCATTGTTACTTCAGCACGAGCAATGCCAAGCCCGCTCTTCCCGTGCAACAGCACCTCAAAAACTAGTTCTCTGTTACCTGTCCTCCGAACCAAATGTCTTTGACCTTTGTCACCTTTCTCTTTCATATACTCTGTCATTTTAGAGGAGTACAAAAACTTGATGGTTCGACATGTTGAACATTGCTTTAGCATATTGCTCTTGCAGGTATGTTTGTGTGCCACATGTTCTACCCTTAACGATAGCTACAAGTGGAAGCATTCGTGTACCTTACATAACCCAATTATAAACCTCAGCAAAATTAGTTGTCATTATACCATAACGGGATCCATCTCGATCTTCTATCAATGTCCATTTCTCTATTGACTCCTTCTTTATCCACTCCGAGAAACATCTTATTCTTCTTCCCCCCTTCCGCCTTCGTGTCACGTTATGTGCTTCATTAGAAAAAGGATATAAAGAAAGTGTCTCTGTATCATAACCTGGCAGAGCCATATCTCTTAACTTCTTTATTTAATTTGCTAGTTAATTTATCAAGCTCCATTAATAGGTTATCAAATTTTGAACGTTGGTTCTGTTTGCATAGCTTCTTGAACATATTCATCAGACGTTGGCTCTTGAATTGTCGGTGAAAGTTTGCAGCCAAATGTCTCATGCACCATCGACTCTGTAAATCTGGCCAAAATGCTTCGTCCGCACTATTAGTCTGCAACATATCAATTGCTGATAATAGACCAGCATTTCGATCATGTATGCTGCAAACATCTGGCCTATTTTGAACAACAGCTTTTCTAAGCCACCGAAGGAACCACAACCAAGTTTCAGTTCTCTCGTGCTCCACAAATGCAAATGCAATTGGCACAACCTGGTTCTCTCCATCAACCTCAATAGAAGTAAGGATTTGCCCTTTATACTTGTCGGTCAAGAATGTACCATCCACACATAGCATGGGTCAGCAGTGTCTAAACACTGCAATCATGCATCTAAATGAGCAGAAAGCACGTTGAAGTACCTTGTTACCATCTGCATTTACAAAGTCATGCCATGCAATTACGGTCCCTGCATTTCGACCTTGAATAACTTCAAGTAATGCGGGAAGATTATGATATGAATCCTCGTAGGTGCCAAACCTTCTTTCCAATGTTTTTTATTTTGTCCTCCATGTCATATCATACGATACGTCATATCCATATCTATTCTGTATACTATGCATGATAGCGAAGGGAGATATTGCAGTGTTTTGCACTATCTTTGAATACAGTGCATCAGCAACAATTTTTTTTTTCTCATATTTCTATGCTTCAAAAGAGTATTTCGCAACATATACGAGTGAGGTACCATAATAGAGACAACAAATGATGTCTCATTCTTTGGTAGGTACCCATGAACACGCCACGTACAGTATGGAGCAATGCACTTTACATCATATGTTTTTAGGTTTAAAATTACCACTCTGAACTGCTTCTTCACAGAATATGCCCACCGTTTCACCACCATTTACAAATCCCCCTTATCACGAAACATCTGACCCTGCCTCACTTCTACAGCATCGTATTCACAGGCTGAGTTGTGACCATCATCACATGTCATATTGTCCATATCAACCCAGTCCTCTGACTCTTCATCACCCTCCCTCCACCCAGCTCGTGTCTCCACGAAAGTTTCATACGCATTATCATCCCTCTACATCTCATATACAATGACCTCATTCTCTTCTCCACAATCTGTAACCATCATTTTCATCCGGCCTTCTCCCACCTTATCGTACATCTGATTAGGTTGTTTTGTGATCTCAACAATTACTGCAGTATTTGAAACATCCACATAACTTTCAGCTACTTCCTCATGGCCTTCCAGTGTGCTACTCGATTCATGTTGAACAAGTAGCACGTGGTCAAACATTTTCTGGATACCCATACATACGAACTTCCGTCAACTTATGTTTTTAATCTCACAAAGCTCCCATTTGTATACCCCTTCGTACATTTTGAGAATTAAAACTTTCACCACTAACCGATCATGTAATGGGATATTCAACAAATCTTGCAACCATGTTCACACTTCCACTCTGGACACCTCACAAGGTCCATTAAACCAACTATCCATATATAAAAATTTATTCAAATCTACACCGTATTCACAATGCCTAAGTTCTCCTTCCCCATAAAATACTCTAAATCTGACGACACTGGACATCCTGACAACAAAAATATTTTTAGCTACCATTTATTTACTTTCTAATTTCATAATATTTCTAAGAACGTCGAATTTTTTTTCTATGCTCTAAATATATTGTACGTATATAATACATATTTCATAAACGAACTAATCTATACTATAGATAATAATCTAAAATAAATTACTATCTAAACAATCATCACAAAACTAAACATGTATTCTACATAAACTATCATACTACTTAATCTAACAATAAAATATTATACTTACTTCTAATCTCACGTGGACGTTCTCTTCCTCTTCCTCCTCCTTCTCTTCGTCCAGTCCTCTCCTGTCTCCCTCCTCTCCTCCCGCAAGCACGCCCCCGGCAGGCTCCCCGCCACACACGCGCCTCCTCCTCCCCTCGAGCCTCCGGCTCCTCCCCGCCGCACGCGCTAGCCTCTACCGCCGCCCTCTCTTGTGGACAAACGCAAATGCGCAGTTACAGGCTACCGCCGCCGATATGTTGGGGGACATATCGGTTTCCCGCAAACCGATCCTATCGGTCGTTCAGAAACCGTTAGCTACACAAATTGGGCCCGTTGGGGCCCGAGTGGCCCAAATCTGTCTGCCCTTGCACCCTGTCGGTAACCGACAGTCCGTTCATCACCCGATAGCCCGTTCACGCCACTGATAGGCCATGTGGCAGCAGACATGCCCATAGTCGTCTTTCGAAAAACCGATAGGCACACATCAGTTTTCAGATAACCGATAAGATACCTCATCTTATCGGAGGTAACTTATCGGTCGTCCGAATACCAATTGCCTTCTATTTTTACAATTTCTCTCATCCGACCTCTAATTTTAAAATTAGTAATTAAATTATTATTATTTAAAAAAAAAACTTCTTTCTCAACCGTGACAACTGACAAAGGGCCTCTACCACTGTATATAAGACGTCCTAGACGCCATGTCCACCAGGAACTTCAGGAGGGGTAGCCACACGGTCGCCTTTTGCTGCCCACGCTGAGGCAGCTAAAAGTGTAAGAAGCGAGGCAGCAAAGCAAAAGAGGCAGGCGAGGTAGCGAAGCAAAGAAGCTAGTACTATATAAAAGAATCGACGTGTAAGCTAAATTCCATTGCGACGACCACGCAAAAAAAAAAAAAAAAAAAAAAAACCAGAAAAAGAGAGAAACAGCGACCAAATGCAACGTCAAACACTTGTAAATGTCTATACAATAATATATGCCAGACTGGCGAATGAACGATCAACACAACTATATCCATGGGACCACAACGGAAGCAGGAGTCAACATGCTACCACCACCGTACTAAGACCAATAGTTAATAACCCAATAAGAAAAATAAAGTTTCCACTACTGCTGGTGGAGAAAGAGAGAGAAAAAAAAAAAAGAATCGTTTCAGCACATGCTATATGCTGCCTAAAATAATTTTCTATCTTCACCAAAATCCCCTTTCTGATGCTGTCAGATTGGACGAAATACTACATTGTACTGCACTGATCCAAAAAAATATGAATATCAATGAGTCAGCGATATCTTGAACTCCCATCCTGTGTCCTAATGCCATAGCTTATCGCAGAAACCAGTTCTTGGCTTCTTGCAGTTTATAATTTCTCCAAAAGAATCAACAAGTTGCTCCGCCAGGCCGCTTGGATCTTCATCAAATGTTTTGATGAATGTAGTCACAGCCCAACGCTCTTGTTCTGTTGACCTTAGACTAAAACTAGTCAGGAATTTCTTCCTGAAGTCACTCTCAATGTGCCCATCAATCTCTAGCTGCCTTATTACTTTTATACAATCTTCATAATCCTCACTCAACTGCCTATCACCAGATATCTGTTTTTGACGGCAAATAGCAGAAGCATCATCCTGTTCACATCCATTAATGAATTGTCTTAACTTGCCATCAGACCGAGATTCAACAGCAGGTGGTTCTGCATTCCGACCAAATGCACAGGTCTCCGAGTCACCACTGTCGTTTGATCTTATAAGTCTCTTCTTTGAATGATAATACTGCTTCTCAGTATAATCAATGGCCATGGGTACCTCAGCGTTTAGATCAGGAACAGAAGCTGAGTTGAACCGAAGTTTGCGGCAAGCACCTGACAACAGTTCTTGTTCATCGGTTGTTATTCTGCTACATGAGCCTTCATGCATGTTTTCACAGAAACCTTCAAAGCAACCTTCTTCAGCCATTTTTCCTGGAAGGTCTTCCAAATATTTCGGATCTTGAATCCTTTGGACTTAGAAGACTCGTTCATGTCTCCTTTTTGCATCTGTGAGCATCCACCTGCTGTATTCTGTGTGGCACGCTTGAAAGATAACTCCATGCTCCCAGTATAACATCTAGATTCAGAATGGCCAAGGATCCCATCATCTGTGAATGATATAACCCTGAAAGAATACTCTGTGCATGGGGAAAGGTTAAAGACAAGTATTTGTCTTTCATCTTTGGGCACAATTGCAGGTTTTTCCATACTTGGTTGCTCTCTGCTCTTCCAGTACCAAAGCTTGTAACCCTTGATAGTGTCAGATGATGAGGTTTCTTTCAAAATGATAATAAGCGAAGAAGCTGTCACATCTACAAATCTGAAACTACAGGCAGCAGGTAATGAATCTGCAATGAAAGAACTGTAAGTCTCTTTTGCCATGTCAAAATATAATAATGATATAACAGGAATATTTTATGTATTGAGGATCATTACCTCGAAGATGCAGGTCAGGAGAACTCAACCACTCATCAGCTTTCTGAATTGCTTTAGAGCATAGTTTTTGCACATCAATACCAGCAGATGACCTGCTGACGATACCACGTGCCATCTTTGCTGACATTCCATCAAGTGGACCAACCTCACTTTCCAATTTTTCTTTTGCATCTTCAATAATCTCAAGCAATTCTTTAAAACAGCTTGTTCCCTCCAATAGCCTATAGGTCAAGTAAATGCGGTGGCAGAGAATATCTACTCGGCGAGCATCTTTCCCAATTAGTAATTGCCTT
Organism: Oropetium thomaeum; assembly: GCA_001182835.1. Lineage (NCBI taxonomy): Eukaryota > Viridiplantae > Streptophyta > Magnoliopsida > Poales > Poaceae > Oropetium > Oropetium thomaeum. Next base: position 8,605 of record LFJQ01000560.1, read on the forward strand.
TTCAAATAACTGCTACAAAGAATAACACATGTTAACCATATAAAACTGTAAAGGATCACAAGATGCAGTAATCACAGTACCCTACTGTACATTCCTCAAAAAACAATGCTGCAAGTAGTTATTGTATCTATATGCAAACTGGTACCACTATTTAACAGGCACACTTCATTTCAACAACAACAAAATAAAATTACTGCATATACTTGATAGGGGAACAGACTACCATTTTGCATCAAGCAAACAACTTTATATGCTCCAAATTGATGTTTTCTTGAACTAAAATTCCGTCTCAGAATGCTCTAAATTGACTTTTTTGTTTCTTCCATAGGACCCTTCCGGCCTTCCCCAGACCCTGTACAAATGGGAGCTACGTGAACCGGGCTGCCCCTCTATGATTCTAGCCTTTAGTTAATCCACAATGAGTATTTTTACAACTTTTAACAAAAAAGAGGGTCTTTGCTTCTAGTAAATGCAATACCACAAACATGGGAGGACTAACTCGGCAGGACTGTATGCCCACTTCAAAGATTAATCAAGTAAGCTAGTTGACTGTGATAATGCATGTTCACAAGAAATGATGATACAGGTATTGCTAAAGACATTAAATATGCACTGCCTAAAATGATCACATTGCTTATACGCATCAATCATAACTCACAAGAAGGAAGAGCCAAATTTTCCATGAGAGAAGCATATATCTGTGCCATGTGATGTGTCATAAAATAGAAAGAATGTCAAAACTATATTTGTGTCATATCATGAATATAGTGTAATAAACTAACAATGAAGCATCTATCAAAAGAATAAGATATCATAAAAGTATTCAGAGAAGAAATAAAGTATAAGAAAATAATGGAAATAATGAGACTATGACAGTTAATAGAGACTGCACTTACCCTAGTATTCCAGAAATCTTTCCACATGCAGCGCAACAAAAGCTACCATCGAGATGTATAATTTTCTCAATATCAAAGCATCCAACCCTCTTCTGTTGGAGAGAACATTCAACATGGCAAGAAGAGCCACAACAGTTTTTTCCATCATTTTCAGATGCACAAACCAACCATAAACTTGGATCCTTATTGTCATCGAACCTGCGGCAAATGCAACATGAACACCTCTTACAGAAGGAGTCATCTGATGGTATAACAGCTTTACATGCCAAATTTTTGCAGACCCAAGTGCTAGCACTTTTCACGCCACTAATAGGGTGCTCTCCATCGATCACTTCCTTCGTGCTACTTTGTCCATTTGTTACATTGTTTACAGATTGTTTCTGCAATTCAATGTTCTTGCTTGCTTTGGGAGGAGTTGCCTTCGGCATGTCTTCACTTCAATAAAGCAAGAGAGACCTCGCCTTCCCTTTACTGATTAGCATGAGTAATTCTTCTAGGTAAGAACTCTGAAACCCTCTTCAGACAGCTGGAAGCCAAATGATTGTCCTCTTTATTATCAGGTGATCATAAATCCATATTGTAGTTGAAGTCAGCAAACGGCATCCTGGAACGTTTAATTCAAAAGATTATGTGCGGCATAATAAATGAAGGAGGAACAAAACAAAATCAGATATAGCAACTCCGAGACAATGATTAAATCAAGAATCAGTAACGCACTTGTCGCACTACTTCGGATACAAACAGAGAACAGTTGATACATTAATCCATATCAAAGTTCAGAAAGGAAAGTTGTAACGTCGAACCGACCAAAACCCTACATTAATCCAAAAGACGCCGTATCACTCAATACGGAAATCAGGTAAGCTGCTCACTGCTGGCTTATCTATAACACAACGACAAACAGCAAAAACATCCAATATAACGCATGCACCTAGGCACTGGTGCATGCGAAAGAGGCGCACGAAAACACTAGGACATGCTCAAGGGTAAGGCTAAAATGTTAGACTAGTAGGGCACCCTAGGTCTACCCAACTGAAGGCGGTCCTGAACCCCTCTAAAATCCAGAGGTGGGCCGACCAATACGGCGAGTTAGGGCAGACGCTATACCTAACACCAACGGAAAGAAACGTTCCTCCCCTCTCCACAGAGATCTCCGCTCCCCGCCCCGCCCCGCCCCCCGGTTCGCTAGACGCAGGTGCATCTCATCCCCGTCCTCGTGGGGATGAAATCTCCCCGTCCCCATCCACGGGCAAAACCATCTTCGGCTCCCAAACTGGGATCGACCCATCCCATCTACAACAAGCCTAAATGTCAACTCCAGAAGGAGAGAGGAGGGTTCGAGGGTTGGCGAGGAGAGGTCAGCTCTCACCTTCGGTCGAAGCTGGACGAGGAAGGCTAACACAAGCCAAGGTGCCAGGCTTGTACAGCAGTGCCCCGTTCTGGCCGCGCGCGCTTGCTCGGAGTCGGAGACTCGGAGGAATCGTCGCCGCCAGCGAGGGAGAGGGCAGAGACGGAACGGGACTGCGACTGCCCGTGCTTTTACCTGGTGCCGTTACTTCCTGGGCTGCAACCACCCTGCATAACCGCATGGGCTGCCTGTGGGCTGGGCTTTGATTTTGTTTATTATATAACTAATTAACCTTCCTCTTAATCAATATTTTGGTAGAAAAATCATCTGTCTAAACGATTTTAGCGCCTCAAACAGGTCGATCGCACATCCACCCCACATGTTTAGATCCTTTTCAGCTTTTTAAGTTAGGTTTCTTTAAAACTAGAAGGATCCAAACAAAACATCTTTTTGATAATGTGCTCTGATGGTCTATCCCTTTTTTATGGTACTCTGAAAGGTCCCACTCGATACTTTATCTTCATATCGGTGCGACTGTGGCCCTCTTTGGCGTATAGGAAAGACAAAAAAAAAAAAAAAATCATAGGATTTGAACCCTACAAGAAAAATTACGATTGAACCCTTTGAATCATAGGATTGAAACAGTAAAAATTCTTATGAAATTCCAATAAGATAGCTTCCTTCATGTAAATTTTGGAGGATTTGTAACATGAGATCCAACTTCATGTTAAATTCCTTGAAGTCTATCTCCTCTAATTCATGTGTTGTTTTTTTTGTGTTGCATCCAAATGTTTTGTAATTGTTTTCCTGTATTTTCAAATCATATAGGATAATAATGTGTTTTCCTATTTCTACATTTTCGAAATCATGTAGTTCAAAGAGGCCCTGAACCGATTTTGTGTCAAATTCCTACAATTGTTGTGTGAATCTTTACATTCCAAACACCATAAAAACGTTCCGCCTCGCAGAGTAAACGGATCTATGTCCGCGCTTCATCGAAATATCGTGTATTGAACTGTACCTGAGTACAATCATATGATATTCTGTATTATAGACCTATCTGTTCTCAAGAGAATTGCATACATGCCTCCAAAAGTATGATCCACTTTTAGATGAAAGCACTTAAAACTTGTAGTGTTGCCGTATGAAGTCTTCTGAGACAGAAAACAAGATATCCTCAAGTCACAGAAGAGATCCAGACAGGCATCCATCAAAAAGTTAAACTATTAGTCACGGTACAAACTGTCTAAATTACAAACTTGATAAATGATTGTCAGGCAACGGTAGGCAACAAGTGCAGACCAATTTCTGTTTTCTTTTCTAAAGCTGGAATTATTCAGGGTTCTTGATAGAACTTGAATACTGATTTCAATTTTAGGTAGTTCCCTTTCAGATTCTTTGTTTCCCTCGAACCTCAACCATAATCATCTTTGATTGTTTTTTCTTGCTTTGCATTATCCTCATAGAGTAGTCTGCTTTTCAGGTATACATTTTTGCATCCAGAAGCATAACCAGCCGAAATTTTAAACTGCATGGAATCAGGCACAAGATCATTTGTGTCACTGAGTATTTCTTCTTGGACCAGATCGGAGGCTCAGGTTGTCCAAAACACGGCTAACGTTCAGAAAGTCGTGGATCATCAGAAGGAATTTCTCGTTCCTGAAACAGGGAGAAAAGGACCGTGAAACAAAATTTGATCCACAAAAGCAGACTTCAAATTTCTCACACTGGTCAACTTTATTTTGAGACTTTAAACAAATGCATGGTATTGTTACAAAAGGACAGGCAACTATCTATTTCAATTATTTCAAAGTTAGAACTGCTTCAGGATGACATATCAATATTAACTGTAACATTAAAGTATATATATGTATTCATAGTTGCCTCTAAGCTGAAGCCTAAATGTAACTAGATTGAAAAACTCAAGCTCACCTTCAAACCCTTGTGGTATGCTTCAACAGCAGGAAGACCTGGAGTGATATTACGGCTTTGCAAGAGGTCCCAAACATAATTTGCTGTTGTATATCCACCAGTCTGAATAAATTTATAAATTTAATTTAATTCTCTCAGCATTTCAGTAAAGTGGTTCTGGTACATTTCAAAATGGTATCACTAGTATTTAATTGGTAGTGCTTACCCTTTCACCAGCAGCTGCAAGTAAAAGGTCAGTTCCCATCCTTGGATTCAAGAAGAAATTTCTTGAAACCATTTTCTCCTGAAAAGTATTGTGTAAGTGAAGTTCCAAGATCGCAAAGGTAATCTAATTGTACTTGAAAACTAAAATAGCAAAAGAAAAAAAAATACCAAGGTTTCTTGAGCAACTTGCATTCCTCTTGGAGTGTATCCAATCATAGCTCCCTCAGCAAGTGTCTGCATGGCATGGATACAGTTCAGAAAACATATGTGGAGCACGAGCTAAGAAATTTGACAGATAAGTTTCTGCATGGCATACGAATTGTTTTTGCTATAACTCCAAATAGCTAATGAGTTCCACCATAGATAAGTAATCCTATTTGCTAAGGAGTACATTTTGAAGGACTGCTTTTGTTCCGCAGAGTTAGTTAGCAAGTTAACATACACTTTTAACTTACTAGAGATATAAGCAACCTGAACGAATTTTCATACTTTTGCACAGCCTACAAGTTAAATAATCTTTTCAATAAAGTTCTACTCACCACATACAACTCTGCAGGAGGGATCTTGAGTATTCCTCAAACATTTTTACAGCAGAATCAATGTCTCCACATCGTAGGTAACACCTTTTTCAATTGAGGGTGTAACAACAGAGCCAGAGGTGAGAAGCATAATAAGACAAGGGCAAAAACAGGGATAATATAGGATATTCGTGGCAAAATATAAATTTAAAGCTGCATCTGCTCTAACTGCTCATCTCTACAACATAACAGTTCTTCCATTCATCTATTTACAAAAATGAGATCTCAGCGGGAGATACTTATCAAAGAAACATTTATTTCAGAATGCTCTAAATATAATTAAATAACAACATAACAATAATCTAAAATAATATATTACCGCATAGCTTGCATCACAATGAAGGCATCATAAGTAGATCCCTCTTTATTATCCCTTTTGAACATGTCCAGAAGTTTTTCCAGTGCCTGCATGATTTTGATGTAAATGAAATTCAGGAAAAAAAAATCAATCTCACCAGCTTTGGTGACATTAAGATATACTAAGGGTAGAAAGAAATTAAAAGTCATGGTTACATCAATTATCAAGGCTGATATGCAGTAAGCAACAATTTTACTGTTCAGAATTGTAAAGCAAAGGCAAAACAGAGGACCTCTTTGTTTCGCAATTCTGCACAAGCATGGATAGCAACATGATACACTGTAAACTGTTTCATGGCAAAACCTCCTCGTCTGTTTACATATTCTGCTGTTGGTAGGTTGTACAGCTCTTCTTCTGACACATTCATCATTATTTTCAGCATTATCCTTTGATATCCTCTCAACAAATTGCCAACCTTTTGACTGTTCGACAAAATCAAGAATCTGCATGGAAGTCAAATAAGTTACTCCCTCTGGTTTTTATGTACGATGATGGCTAGTTCAAAACAGAATTATCCAGCATCATATATAGAAAATGTACTAAATAAGGAGTACAATACATTGAAATTAGTTATATATATTTTTTTATATATGATATACCTTTGCTATAGTCTCCTCGGTGGTCGGTGTCTTGTTCTTGAATGCAGTTATCAGGCCGGCATAACAAAACTTGTCTAATCCAAGACCAGCAGCACTCATATCACTAACTATGGCATACCTGTTGAAAATAAAAATAAAAATATTTTTTCATGCTACCAAGTAAATGGGGGATAACCTGTCTTAAAAGAGCAAAAAGAAGGAAAAAAAACAATATTGAGAAAACGTGGGGACAAATGGAGATGTCTTTCGATGATAGTTCGACAATAAGACAGCTCAAAATACTATTTGACAAAAAAAAACACTATAGATCCTAAAAGCACTAATTTTGGATGTGTGAGCATGAATGTATCAGGAAGTTAATGTATCTTAAGCCATCAAATCTATAAGGTTAGTATCTGTATCTTACATCAACTTATAACCACAATCAAAATTTACAAGTTTGGATGAACCTGTTAACAGAATGATTTTCATAACTCCAGTACATTCAATCTACAATTATAACTGATGTAATGTCAGTTGTGCCATGGCTTACTGTTGCTAGTTCGCATTTCTTAATACTTCGTGTTACTTTGCTAAGAGTGATCAACCACCACAACTGCAATCATGACTGACTGGCATGACACATCATACTTCAATATCAATTGTTTATATTGTTTGAGCAAATGAATTCTTTAAAAAAGGATGTCTTACACTTGATCGGTACGTCCTGTTGCTGCAAGTGCATTCAATAGACAAATGTAGGTTTCTCCTTTCAACTTAACACCATGTGTCTTCATTTCTTCTACAAGCTATATTGCAGGAAGAAAGAAGGGAGCATCAGCAAATACAAAATAACGTAGAAAAGAACTAGAAAGAAACAACAAAATCCCAGAAACTCAAATCAGTGTTCAGACACATGGAAACATAACAAACCATGATTGCTGCATCTGAATTCTTGCTTTTTCCACAAGTGGATATCAAAAAGTTGTACAGGTTAACCTGAAACGTTAAGACATCAGCCTAATAATCCCATCAAGGGAACTGAAGAACTGCAGTGAGAGATGAAACAAAATGAATTCAATTAAGACAGTGGACCAACATCAGGCTCCAAGCCCATTCCTTCATCTGATCACGGAAGTAAAGAGCATCTTGTAGCCGATTGCCTTTCATGGTGCCAATTATGAGTGAGTGGAATGTGTCTCGCACAGGCTGCACTCCGTCAAGTATCATATCATCATAAGCATCACGGAGGAGGTAGGGCCTAGAAACAACGTGAGTGAAATTGCTTATAGACTTGAAAAGTGTACAACATGGGTGAAGTTGCTTATAGACTTGGAAAGTATACACGTCTCAGTAACTAGAAGTTTTTGACCTGAAACAGTCATTCTACTAATACAGATATTCAAGACAGGCATATCCTAATAAGTGGACAAAATTTTAGAACATGGCAGACATATAAACCAGTAGTGTAGGCCAAAAATGAAAAGAAAACAATAATGGGAAACAATATAGAAAATAAACACCAGAGGTGGAAGAGGATGCACATTTATATGTAATAACTCAATGAGACATGATGCCAACAAATAGAGAAACTGCACAAAACATCAAGAAATATGGCACATCCAAATACATAGGGCTTTGTTTTCTCATAAATCGATGATGCAAATGCGGACACCAAGTATGAAACCCCAAACTAGTATGGTTTCTAAGCTCTTTTAGATAACAGTGCCAATCCAGCGGCCCAAGTTAACTCACACAGTACAAAGATCGCCATAATTCAAACATGGACGCTCCCCGCACCAGCATTTCAACAAAATGGCACAGTGAGACCACTATCTACAATCTTCGCATGGTCTTGAAACGACAACACTCAAAAGGTCACAGCAGAGCTTTAAAATGGGATCTAGAAAACACACGTCCGCGCCCACAGCCCACAGTCAACTAGACAGAGGACTAAAGTGAATCGTCTCACCAGAAATGCTACTACTTGACAATGCGTCGAACAGTTGGCCCGCAGCATCAGAAAGGAAACCAAGGCCATCCTTACCTGCGCTGGGCGATGAGGGAGCCAATGACGGTGTTGTACTCGGAGGCGTTAACGGCATAGTTACGGCGCCTGTACTCCTCCGTCGATGTCGCCGCACCGCGCCGCACCGTCAACGCCGCCGCCCATGGCGCAACCGCCCTGCAATGCTAGTATATCCAGAGGAGTTAGTATTCGGATCTTGAGCTACCCGCTAATAAGAGATCCATGGAGAAGGTAGGGATGGGAGTGGGAGGGAGACCCTGGAGCAGGAGAGAGTTCTTGAGGAAGCCCATGGCGATTGGTGAGGGGTGGTGGCGCTGGCGCTGGTCTCCGGCGTCGTGCGGAGGCAGGCGAAAGAAACCAGCCAAGGGTTTAACGATTCGCTTCGCCGTCCACCGTTAGATTCTAGGAGTACGTTGGATGGCTGAGATGAGCCCTGACTTCTAACTCTGCTGATCAGTTATCTACATTTTTATATATGTCATTTGTACGTATAAATATTTATATATTATTAAATATATAATAAATATATTAAGAGCAATGTTGATTTATTAAAAAAGATTATAAAATATTCATACGAGTAAGATACATAATATTATAAATTTGAACACTAATTTGACTACGTGGGTTAGCTATTATGTCTTGATTAATGATCGATTTACAATAATAATATAGAACATTAAACTTTATAAAACCGATGATTATATCATTTTTTTTTTTCAATGGCAGATACCATATTATACAATTTGCAATGACATGTAAAAAATGTTCTAATATAAGATAAATTTTACGGTAGATCTAAATAACTATGAGCGTTCATTTGTATAGATCTCAAGGCAGATAACGAACTCTTACACCCTACGGTGTAATAGTTAATTACATATTATTGTTATTATTAATTAGAAAATATTAGTTATAAATTGATCATAGATTTAATACCCTGATGTTTTTTCTAATGACTTCTAACTTTTTTATTATTTTTATATATTTTTCTTATAGTGGTAACATTTTTTATATAAAAATCAATAAGACAATAAGATTAATCTATCGGGCTATAATATAATAGAGTACTATACTACTTATTAAACCCTTATGCTCGTCCGCCCTTACAATTTCGACTCACCTCACCGTGTTGCCGCGGACCCACGAAATCTGTTTTGCTTACGACAAATAAGAGTCCAGACTTCAAATCAAAACAACCAAGAAAACAGAGTTGAGGTGCCCTGCTCTTGTCGAGGGCGCCGGTGGTGATAGAGACTTGAAGAACTCTGTATGACGCTCGCTACCGAGACATTGTCAGGTATGCAACGTAGATGAAGGAGCAGAGCAGAGTAAGATTAAAGTTGGAGAAGAGCCAAAGCAGGGACAATTAAGGAATCAGAGAACATGCCGAGCGGATCTCACCTTGGCCCCACAATCTAGCTCCATGGCGACCCTGCTTCCTTCTCCATGCGCACCACAAGGAGGATGGGCGGTATAAGGAAGACGGCAAGGAGCGCTGCGACGCCGCATGAGGCCCGCCCCCGCGTCTTGCCGCTGCTCGGTTGAGGAGGAGTTGGAGAAGGAGAAAGACGCAAGGCATGGTGGATGAGAGCATAGAGACATGGTGGCTGCAAGGATGGATTTGGGGGTGGTGTCATAGTGACGTGAGGGAGGGAGGATGGAAGGGATAAGAAGATGGTGTTTTATAAATAAATCCTCATAGAACATTAAATTTAGGTACAGACAAGCTGCTAACGTATTTTTTTTCTTTGAGACAGATGTTGTTGACATTTTTTTTTGATGCAGATGCTGTTGACGGTTGGGACAAGTTGGAGAGAACATAAAAAAATAATAGAATAATTTCATTATGACAATATTTAGTGTGGCATGAACCAATTTTATTGATTAATTTTTTTTTCATTTTCTTTGTTAAAAGTAAGGATTAGTAATATGTTAGAACTCTCGTCTCCGATCCATTTGTCCCCTCTATTATGAAACGGGGTAACCGGACTCTCGGAACTTACAAATAGTTCGTTTTACCTTCCTCCACTGTATTACTCCGGATTTGTCTGACGTGGCATTGTTTCGTCCGATGTTTCGTCTGACGTCATTTGATAAAATGGTTGATTTTTTTTTTAAAAAAAATATAATATAAAATCAAAATATGTAAAAAAGAGATGAAAATGAAAACTTTTTTTGTGAAGAAAGTTCATAAAAACAATCATGTTTGGTCAATAAAATAAATAATAGAATGGACACGTAGCAAAACGGAACGTCGACATTGAGGATGCTTTCCGCTGCATCGCTCGCCTTCGCTCGCAACTCCCACATCCGCCGCACCACCTCGGACAGTAGTCCCGCCTGGACGTTATAGTAAACCATCAATCTACACAATTAGCTGTCTTAAGCCACTTTGTGCTACACTGCGTCGACCTCTTGTCATCGAATGGCCACAGATCTGCCGTGAAATTTAACGTTGTGCATGATTTTTGAATGTGGAAAGCTCCGTGACATCTGAACCTTGCCGGGTAGAGAATATGATAAGAATTTTTTTTCTATCTCTCTTTTGGGCTTTGGCATCCCGTCTGGAACACTTATATTCCATCATTTTTCCTCTCGATAAATGTGATTGCCTTTTTATGATTTTTTCACATTTTTCATTTTTATCTATAGTTTTTACATATTTTTTAAAATATTTCAAAAAATTAAATATTTGTCAAATGTTATGTTGGATGAAAAAATGTCACGTCGAAAGGAATCGGGAACAAAACAGCCGAGGGGTAAATTGTTTCTGAAGATAATTAGATTTGCTCCATATGAAAAGAAAAAAAAAATGATGTTTTGAATTTATTAAATTTCCTTTTAGCTTTTCATCTTACTGTTGTGTATATTTTTTAAACCATAGCAACACGAGCAGTTTGCTAACGATATATAATAATAAGTACTATGCTCCAGCTCCAGCGCAACCCAGCTCCTCCTTGTCGGTGTGCGCGGTCTGCGGTGGGCGGTGCGCCGGTGTCCGTCGTCGTTATAGGTGGTGGCCGTACGTGGACCAGGAGGCGTTCACATCCTCTCAATTGCAGTTGTAAATTCAGAGGCATCACAGTGCATGAATTTATTCAGCTCCAATGCCATCAGATGTCGAACGAGCGGAACAGATTGATTACTGCAGTAATCAGGAAACAGTGGGACATCGCTAGTTCAGTGAATCGAGTACTGTGTCCCACAGTGATTTGTTCAGTATTAATGCAGCCGACTGTACACTGGCCTCACGTTTTACTGTGGTGCATGCTACAGTCCGAATTTTTAGCTGCACAGCAGAGGATTCGGATCCATCGAGGAGCGACAGCACAAGCATTTATGCTTACTATCATATAGTAATAGGCACACAGTGACAAAGTACGACTATGACCCAATACAACCGCGCTCAACTCAACTCATCTCGATGGCTCCGTCGCGTCTGTACCACGCCGTGTTACTCGCCGCCGTCGTCACTCTCCTCGTCGATGGAGCTGCGTCGTCGTTCCCCAAGGAGCGCTGCCCACCAAGTCGGGGTACCTCCCAATCACCCCGGCTGCTGCTGGCACCACAAACAACGCGTCCCTCTTCTTCGCCTTCTACGAGGCGACGCGCCCGCTCACGCCGCCGGCGTCCACGCCGCTGCTTCTGTGGCTGGAAGGTGGGCCGGGGTGCTCCGGCTTGATGGGCAGCTTCTTCGAGGTCGGGCCGTACCTGGTCGACACGGACGGCGCCACGCTCTCGCGCAACCCGTTCCCGTGGAACCGCCGCTTCGGTCTGCTCTTCGTCGACAGCCCGCTCGGCACCGGGTTCAGCGTCGCCCCGTCCGCGGACGCCATCCCCACGAACCAGTCCGTCATCGCCGCGCACGTCCTCGCCGCGCTGCAGTCTTTCTTCGCCCTCGACGACGCCCACCTCCGCGCGCGGCCGTTGTTCCTAGCCGGCGAGAGCTACTCCGGCAAGTTCGTCCCTGCGTTGGCGGCGCACATCCTGCTGGAGGCGAACCCGACGCTTCCCGAATCTCTGCGCGTGAACCTGCGCGGCGTGGGCATCGGCAACGGGCTCACGCACCCGGTCGCGCAGGTGGCCCACGCACGCGGACACGGCGTACTTCTCCGGGCTCGTCAGCGCGCGGCAGAGGCGGGAGCTGGAGGCCCTGCAGGCAGAGGCGGTGGCGCTGACGACGGCCGAGCGGTGGCGCGAGGCGGCGGGACGCGCGGGAACGCGTGCTGACGCGGCTGCAGGAGATGACGGGCCTCGCCACGCTCTCGACACGGCGAAGCAGCGGCCGTACGAGACGGACCCGCTCGCGGCGTTCCTCAACCGCGCGGACGCCAAGGCGGCGCTCGGCGCGCGCGCGGACGTGGCGTGGGAGCTGTGCAGCGACGAGGTGAAAGCGGCGTTGCACGAGGACACGATGAAGAGCGTCAAGCCGCAGGTGGAGGCGCTGCTGCGGTACCGGGGCATGCGCGTGCTGCTTTACCAGGGCGTCCGCGACCTCCAGGACGGCGTCGTGTCCACGGAGGCGTGGCTCCGCGACGTGGACTGGGGACGGGATGCCCGGGTTCCTCGACGCCGACCGAGCGGTGTGGCGGGTTGGCGGCGGCGACGGGGAGGAGGAGGAGCTCGCCGGATACGTGCAGCGCTACTGGCGCACTGTCAAACGTGGTGGTGCACGGGGCCGGACACCTCGTGCCGGCGGACAACCGCCGCGCCGCGCAGGAGTTGATCGAGACTGGGGTGCTGGAGCAGGGCTTGTTTGACCAGCACGTACAGTCCACGTACACTATTTGAGTAAGGAATTAAATTAGACACTACCAATCGCCGTGCTCCAGCCAGTTGATACCTGGAAATAATATCCACGCGCCCCTCCCTCCCAAGTCGATCTAGTATCTTCTACTAGTACTAGTACTAGCGTAGTAGTAGCAGCAGCAGCGTGTGTTTATTCCCACCGGCTGCTTGCATCGAGTATTTTATTCGCGCCTCAAGACTCAAGCGGTAAAATAAATAAATAATAATAATAAAAAAAGCCTCGCGTCAGCTCCATTGTTATTGGGCCTAAAACGGCTGTCCTATGAATTTGTTTCGGAAAGTCCCCAACCTATCGATCCTCACGACGAAGGCTGGGAGTCTGGGACATTGGCGTTATCGCGCGGTCCGGCGGCGATCTTCAAGTTGGCCAGCGCAGACATGGCGCCTATGACCACAAGAGGAGGGGGTGGAGGGGTTGAGGACAAGAGGACGGCGGCGGCGCATCCCTGCACGCGGCCCTCGTCACCAACGGCGCCCGCTCCGTCGAGGAGGGGCTGTCGTCGGAACCAACTACATCTTCGCCAAAGATGTCCTCATCCGACGATGACGACGACAAGATTGTTCCCAGGAGGTCCAAGAGAAGGAACACGGGCGACACGCCGGCGGTGTCGGCATCGGTCGCAGAGGACTTCCCATCTGAGGCCTCCTCTGCAGTCAGCTCCCCAATCCGTGTGCCCTACATCCCCTCTGTAGTGACAGGGCTGCGATTCACTCATCAA
>LFJQ01000561.1:0-21934 GCA_001182835.1 Oropetium thomaeum
TTTCCTTGAGCAACGAGTACACCAAGTTCTACAAGTCACATACACATAATATCAAACAAAATAATAGACAGCAGGGTGCTTGAGACAAGTACGGCCTCTATCCTTAACCATTAAGTGATTCGAAAATTTCAGCACACAAAGGCACTAACACCAATTATCGTGCGTCGAGCCGATCAATCCAACAAGCAGCATCGACCCTTTTCCCAGTGGGAATCTCCCAATGAAAGCACCTACATACGCTCATTCCACAAGATCGAATTGATGCACTCATGCACCTCGTGACCCCTATTTAGCAGATCAGACCAAGCATCCGGTCTAACTAACGCCTTGATCCAGAACTTACGACAAGGACCCCGAGTCGAGTACATGACCTCGGAATCCGAGTACCCAATCAGGAGACGCGGGGGGGGGGGGGGGGGGGGGGGGGGGGGCGGCGGGCTCACCGCTTTCTCGCGGGCGCCGAGCTCGACGTGGTACCCGCGGATGGGCTGATGGCGCGGGGTGCGACGACGGTGCCGCCGGAGAGCGGAGGCGGGAGCGGAGGGAGGAGAGGATGGCAGGCGGGGCCATGGCGAAAGCGGAGGGCACCGGAGAGAGGAAGGGGAGAAACGCGCAGGCGGCGGAAGGTGGGTCGGTTTGGGAGGAGAGGTGGAGTGCGGCGCGATCCGAGTCGGATCGACAGGGCACCCTGCCCGTGGGCCTCGGCGGTTCCTTTTCTCCATTTGGTCCTTCACATCCTCAAGTTTGCTCAATGCTCATCGTGCCGCTGCCCTGTTTGGTCCCTATGTAACGTTTTCTCTTTGGGCTTCTTCCTGATTCAATTCGTCTGGACAATAGAAGAAAATCGTTTAACATTTCTAGTCCAGTCTAGTGACAAGAAAACAACAGCTTAGTGATTTATCTGAAATTATGGTAACTTTACATACACAGTGCCATATCCGGGAGTAAGCATAGAATTGAAGAGGATTCTCCAAGCCTACATAATTATAACAGAGATGTAGTGCAAGGAATTTTTCATTCACTTGATCCATGGGTTCAGTGCAATCTTTCAAACCATTTACAAGAGTCAAGTGACATAACTGGTGACAAGAACGAATGATTCAATATCAAGTTCATTACACAAAACAAATGCTTCAACAATCAGCTTTACTTGACTTATTACATGCTCCCAGAAACCAAGCTCCCTCCAAAACACAATCACCACCACCACACCCTCTTGCTTATGCAAACACAATAAAAAATATACAACACTTTGTTCTCGTAATAAACCACGTGACCGAAGCGGTGTGCATAGCACCAAACCAATGAAAAATTCGGCCTTATAATTACAGCACAATGTTCTCTACGCAGTGCACGCAATGTAATCATGACTCCTTATGAGACCCCCTCTACCAGTCCACTTCCGAAGTGGATGGTTCTACAGCGAGCAACTGGGCACGGGGTAATGCAGACCATACCGCTGTTGCCACCAGTCTCTCGCTTCATATAGTTACCATCGGTTGTTCTGTCGTCCGAGGGATGGACTAAACAAATAAGCATGCTGTTGTCCTGTCAAATGGTCAGCAGGGCGCTCTTTTCACATTGGGCCCTCTATTTGGAGATGGTGTCTTACCGCAACCAGCTAATCTCATAACTGTCGGTCAATTCATAGATGAAATCAAACATTGGGGAAAAATCTGAAGCGCATAAGTTATCAAAAGCTTCCACTTACCTCTTTCCCTCTCAAGCTCCTGGTCCAACTCTTCTTTCCACTTCTTCTGCCTCTCAGCAAAGCTGATGCTGTTAATAAAAATAGTTCCTGTTAGATCCACATATTGGTCCTTATATATATGTATAGGCCCACTACGTGCAAGCAATTTGTTGTTGGTGAGGTGGATAGATTTTTGCAGAAAGTAGTTTCAGTTTCCAAAATGGCACAATAAGCAAACCTTGGGCTATCTGGGATATCAAGATGGCCTTTATCCCCAAACTCATTCCAGTGAGGGGAAGCTATTTCTCTCAAATTCTGCTACTCTCCACAGTGCTGCTTGGGAATTGCTTGCTGGCAGCTTACAGGACTTGTATTTTTCAAAATGTCACATGTTGGTGACACACCTCTCATCTTACTTGGAGGTGATTTTTCCTTTAGGGGGTAATTTTGGACTATTTGTGAATTTTCCCTTGGAAGTTTGATCAGCTCCCTGAGAAGACCCTGCATTCACTGTGTTGTAGAACTCCTCATATAAAGGTGTTTGTAACTTTTTCAGGTCAAGGGCCTGCAACAAAAATAAAAAGGATTATACAACCACAAGAGGTAAACCACATTACTTGTGCAATCTTATAAAATACTTGAAGTACCTTCTCCTCAAGAAATGCCTTAATCTTTGACTCTGTAAGTACATCATCATCTTCACAACTTTCCTCGCAAGGGAAAGTAAAATCATTCTCATTTATGCTGCTTTCATTGTGTTTGGCTAAACCACCAAATTCTGTTGATTGATGAGAATTTTGTTCCGGGCTTATGTCAAATTTGCTTTCCCAGTCATCAAATGGTTCAGACATAGGATTATAGCTCTGGTGACAACAGAGCAAAAAGTGAGCAGAAAGATGTATTCAAGGACAAACTTCATTTGCAAAATGTACATAGTCAATTTGGAAGCTCAAATGCTAAGGAAAATGAATCAATGAAGCAGAATACTTACAGAACCAACTACCGGATAGTCATCATTGTCAGCAAACTCACACATGTCATCGTCATCACAACCACCCTCCCATAAGGGCTTGACATTTGATGATTTGTTGGTCGACCGGTTGGAAGAATGACTCCAACCCCTAGAACAACTGAAGTTAAGTAGCAAAGAAATGAATACAAACAAGAATTAGAATTTTAGATGATGGACAATCACAGGAGTCATAGACTTTTCTTACAAGCCATTTGACATATCATGTGTAGGGATCTTATCAACAGAAGTTTCCTGCATTGTTGTTTATTAAGTTGATGAGGCAACATCTCAGATGATTTTTATCATATCAGAAGGAAAACTGGATGAAGCAAATAAAACTACACTAGTAATCAGACCTTGTGTGCAGCACGATTTACTCGTTGCAGGTTGTCTGATTCGCCTGTAACAAACGGATGCTGCAAGAAAATATTTTGAGAAATCACATTTATAAATCAATATCAGTACACACTAAGAACCACCAGAACAATGTTAGCAATACTTCAGCAGTTACTGCAAATATACCTGTAACAAATCAGATGCAGTAGACCTCAGCTCTGGCTCCCTAGAAGAAGAAAGAATATCAAGGCATGAGAAAGACAAGTTAGCTAAGCTTTCCAGCTACAGGAAGTTTCCCAATGTTTATGAAGGAATTATTAGCTAAGTGTTACATATGACAGCTATAGGCATACTTCTGGAGGCATTTCAGCAGAAAATCTTTGGCCTCCGGTGAGAGATGTTCAGGTATAGGTGGGTGTGACTTTGTGGTTCCAACATGAAATAGAAGAGCAACCTGAAAAGAGTTCCTTAATTCAACAAACAATTCTTTTTCATAAGGTGTTTAGGTTTAGGATGATAAAACTTTACCTCTTGATATTGCTCGCTCCATGGTGGTTTCCCAGTTGCCATTTCAATGACCGTGCATCCTACGCTCCAAATGTCTGCAGAGCTGAGAAAATGGAAGAGTAAGTATTGTCTTTGCAAAAATAATGACAAAAACTAAAGGACACGATTTTGCTCATTGCTAGAAGTTACACATCCATAATAATGAATCAAAGAAAGTAGCTGGTGAACATCTGAATCATCTCAATAATAAGTAAAAAAATATTTGTGATTTCCTACTGACTTTCTGCACCCGACAATATATGGCATGTTCGATTGGAGGAGACAACTGGCATTCACCTCATAGTGGGACAATCTTTGTGGTTCCATCAGATTATATATAATATATCATTTTTTACGAGCAGTGCTTTCTTCCAAGAAACCATAAATTGCTCAAAATTTAAAGGCTTTACTAATAACATTGCTTGAAATCAGACAAAAATATTTCTGTAAACAAATTGCATATCAAATATAAGAGTGAAATTTTAAACATTCTCTATATTAAAACCACTCAACAACAGTATAACTAGGGAAAACAATTCCTGAGATATCAATTAGAGTAAAAAAAAAAAGTAGGCCTTCATATAAAAAAGGCAATAAACATGACATAGGAAAAGTTTTTCAGCATACAAGCTATGCCCACTCCCAACAATGACTTCAGGTGCCATCCAATATGGTGTTCCTTTCATCGTTTTGGCAGCTGTAACAGTAGCCTGATAAAGCATCAAATTGTTGTAAGTGCATGGACACAGGAAATTAGAAATAACTTGAAAAATGAAATAAAATTGCAGCATTAGAAAATTATAGTACACAAATGCTGCAAGAACATGAGGGTATCCGGTAACAGCACATGGTAACAGACCTGATACTGTAACCGAATGCCCAATGTGGCTTAAGACGAATCAGAAAATATGACAGTTTTTGGGCATCATTTGTCATATGTGAAAAATAGACCACATTGGCACTTACATGCTGTACTCAATGCTGTCCCTACCCTACTCCAATTAAATGTACTGGTATCCATATCTTATCTTATAGGCCCTTCTAGGCATCTGTAGTACAAACCCATATGAGATCATTACATCATACAGTACCTTAATGTTGCATCATAAATTTATCTTTGCTTTTTCTTCCCCTTCCCATATATTTTTCTTCTCTACCGAACAAATTGCAACTAGTGTAGCAAAAGGAAAGGGTAGTTAGTCCTGAACATAAGCTTGCATAGGACTCGCTCTTTCATGTTTGGTTAAAAGGAAGTTTCTATTTTGAATATTCCACTATTGTTGTCATGCAGAGGCTAGAATGAATTCGCATTTCTATAAGGGGCAATACCATTGCCTTCATTCCAAAGTCTGATGTTGATTTTGCCCCCGTTTTTGTAACATATCGATTTTGCCCCTACTTCTTTTAAATGAAGATGCTGTTTGCCCCTATTTTTGGTACCGTTACAGCCGTCAGGTTTTTCCATTAAAAAATGAAAATAAATAAGGGCAAAATCAACATTACACTTCGGAACGAGGGCAAGAACAGTATTGCCGCTTTCTACAATTGACCATATTTTTTATTCCAGAGATTACATTCAACATTAGTTGGAACTGAAAAATGGTACGTTGGACTCAGACTTACCAACTTAGCCACTTGCTTTGATGCTCCAAAATCAGCAAGTTTGATGCATCCTTTATTATCGACTAGAATATTTGCACCCTGAAATTCAACAAAATCTCAGGGTCGTAGGAAGAACTAAAGAAGCATAATAACAAAACAATCGTAGACAAAGATCTGCTATAATATGTTCAGACTCCAGAGTTTATACCTTTATATCTCTATGTATTATGGCATTGCTATGTAGATACTCCAATCCTTGCAAAATTTGTTTAGTGTATTTCCTAATGACCTGATAAAGAAATGTTATGGATGAGTTCATTCAACAGTGAACTTTGTAGAACAGTGAACCACAGAAAATGATGGCTTCTTACCGGCTCAGGGAATGAACCAAGCTTCCCTAAAAGTGACTGAATGGATCCTCCAGGCACAAATTCAAGCAAAATATTTAATGTGTCTTCCTCCCGAACAGTCCCAAGATACCTCTTTTGATAGCAAACAGGGTAAATCAAACAACAAGAGAACAACTGCAACTATTAAATGAATGAAAGCAAAGTTCTATCATCCACTCACAACAATGTTGGGGTGGGACAAGTTCTTGAGCAACTTCACTTCTTCTTCAAGCTCTTCGATATGTGCCTGAACACCACAAAAACCAAAGTGGAAAAGGCACCTCGTATAAGACAAATTATCAAAACTGTGATTCGCTAGAAAACCAACAGGCGGTCGAAAGAAATGGCACTCACTTGGGCCTTCTCCCGGGTAGCGTTGCTAGTCCCGATCAAAACCTGAAATAGAGCAAGTCTTCAAAAATTAAGGATGGATGCCTCCAAAAGTCGAAACAGTACAGAACCAATCCTACATGGCGAATCCCCGCACCTGCTTGACGGCGAGGAGTTCGCCGGAGTCCAGGTTCATCCCGAGGTAGACCTGCCCAAAAGCGCCGCGCCCGATCAACTCCCCCTTTCGCCAACGAATAGTCGGGTTCTCCTCTCCTCTCCCGTCTTCGCCGCCGCCGCCCAACTCGTCCTGCGTCGGCGGCAGCAGGCGGCGCGGCGGGGAGGGGCTCTTGGAGACGAGTCCGAGTAAGCCCATCCCCCGAGACTTCCGGAGGCAGGAGCTGATTCGAACGCCGAGCCCACCTCCGCCGCCGAAGGGGATAGCGGGGGGCTCCGTGGGGGCGGCGGCGGGGCGGAAGGAGATGGACCGGCGCACGGAGTCGAAGAGGTCGTGGAATCCGGTGCCGCCACCCCCCGCGTCGTCCCGCCGCATGGCTGAGGAGTGTGGTCTAGGTCTCGGCGCGCGTCTTCGTCGGCGGCGTGCGAATGGATCGAATCGGGGTGCGTGGCCGTGGCCGAATGGGGAATGCAGAGGGCGCTCTCAGGGGGCGGGGTTTTGAAATTTCGGGGTTTGTGGGGAGGTGGGGGACGGAAATGCCCCTGGCGACCGTTAGCGAGGGAGCATACGGGAGTGGAGTGGTTCGGCTTTAGCGCGGAGTACGTGTAGACGCGTTGATTAACCGGAAGTGGACTCTGGAAGTGTGGAGTGCGTCAGAGAAATGAGTTCCACGTACCGAGTTTTTCTGTTTTTTAAATATAATCATAGTTGATTTTAATTATTTATCTTAATTATTTTTTTAAAAAATATTAAATAAAAAATTATGTTTTAAAAATATTTGATAATAAATTGAATCATCATAAAATATATAAGATTTTTAATATTTTATAAATAAAATAAATAATTAAAATTAATGGTCAAAATTAATTATGACTATATTTAAAAACTAAGAAAGTAACAAAGAAGCTAAAGCTAATCACTCTTACTATTTTTATGTCTAAATGTCTAATCAATAGGTGAACCATAATACCGTGTCTTATTTAGAGTATAGAGCATGATATTGCAATATTGAATGGCTAGCTGAACTTTGTATAATTCATTAATTCTATTGTATTTCTTTATAAGTGATATATACAATTTTATAATTTTTTTAAGAAATGTGAACTTCGTCTAATTACCAATCCCTCCATTTTAAATTGCATCTGTCGAAACAATAAATATAATTTATGATTAAATTAAAAATAATTTAAAAAGGAAGGGTAGTAAATTGAAATTGTGGTGTACTCTCGGAGTACTACATGGCTGAAAATCGGTAGTGTTAACGAATCAACGCTACCCAAACATATCTCTGAGCCCGTCCCCACCGCACCGCGCCAGCGCCACAGCGATGGCGCTGCACCCCCTCCGCCTCGCCCCCCGCGCGCTCCTTCGGTTCGCGCCCCTGCAGACTCTCGCCTCCTCCTGCCTCCCCACGCGCCAGCACCACCTCCTCTTCTTCTCGCCGCCGTCGCGGCAGTGGCACTTCCTGTCAGTCGCCGCAAGGCCCCGCGCGCTCTCCACCGCCGCGGCCGAGGCCGACGACGCCGGGGCGGGCCGGGGCGACGGTTTTTTCGCAGAGGATAGGACGTCGTGGAAGTCCCTAGGCATATCTGGCTGCCTCGCATCCGCCTTGCGCGGCGCTGGGCTCGCGAGACCTTCCCTTGTGCAGGTACAGCTATACTGAATTTCCCTTCTGATGGCCGCACACTCGATAGGTGCTCGACGAAATGCCGGAGCTCTCTCATGCCTGTGTATTGTGAGATGTTCGGTTGGCCAATGTATTTCTTTCTCTTTTTGCGAAAATTATGGCATAGGTGATATTTGGTCGTCTCTGTTCATGGAAATTGACCAGGCTTTTTGAGCTGGATTATTTGGATTCCAAAATTAAATAATTATCTGCTGGCTTTCCACTGAGTGAACCAAATTCCACCCTAGGAAACTTGTTGCATAATATACCTCAGTTGCAACAACTTCATTTGTTTGATTTGTATTTGAGGTCTCGGGAATTCAGATATCACATTTGCTCTCTCTCTTTCTATGATTTAATGTCATGGTCGAATCAGTTGCCTTGTCGATGACCAAATATATATTCATTTGCATTTAGAATTTTATTTTGTTAATTGGTACTTTGGTAGAACTTTCAGATTGCGAAGTTTGTTAGGTTTAGATTATCAGAATACCAGGCTGCATGAGGGAGCGAGAGGGGAGGAATGGGGGAGACGAGAAGGGTATTATCCCTTGCTTGCCTAAACTATGATTGGTTGTGCAACTTATAGCTGCCTGCTGATGAGAAACAGTCTCTAAAATTATCCTAACAAACATAAAGTTCTGCTTAATATCAAACTAACTAAAGCTTATATTCAAGTAATCAAGTCTCTTGAAGTTATCTCTCATGCGTAATCTGCAGTAGTGCGCTTGTACAAATTGCCTAATGCCTACTCTTACATCATTGAGCTACAATTTTACTCTCTTTGTAATCTTGCAGATACTTACCCTTATAGTTTGTTTGAATCAAAGATACAATTGGCTTCAGAATTTTAATTAATTGTGTCGGATGGTAACTAAAGTCTTGCTGTGACCTGTAGTAGTGGATTTCTCAAAGTATACTCCTCTGTTCTTAAAATATTGTCACCTCATTGACTTCTAACGTCAACATGGCCATTCATCTTATTCAAAATACTAGTTCAAATGTTCCAAATTATAAGTTGTGGTTCAAATTCCTTTAGTGATAAAGAAAATTGTAACAACATATATGATATTTACATACTTTTTAATAACATGAGTGGTCAAAATTGATGGTAAAAGTCAACAGTGACAATAGTTTATGAATGGAAGGAATATTTTTTAACTGCCCACTTCAGTGTCCAGTATTGCATAGTGATTCTTACATAGAGTTTTAAATGTCATCCAGGCAGCTTGTATTCCACATGTTCTCACAACGAATGATGTAATTGTTGCTGCGGAGACTGGTAGTGGAAAAACTCATGGTTACCTGATTCCATTGATTGAAAAGTTGTGCTCTAAATCTTCTAATACAGAAGATGGTAGTTGCCAGGACATTGTGCCAGGGGCACATGACATCATTTTGGTTCTTTGTCCCAATGGCATGTTGTGTGAGCAGGTTGTTCGCATGGCTAATTCATTGCTTGATGACTCTGGAAAACCACTTAAAAGTGCGGTTGCTGTTTGTGGGCCGAAGGTATGCTCTATCTGAACTGTATGCTAATTGATATAATAACATGATTTTTTTTCCCCACATGTTCTCCGACTTAGACTGAATGCCATTTTATAGTTTCAATTTTTATGTAAGGGAATCATAGCTGCTTTCTAATGTCTTAAACGTGATCGTCAGGGATATTTCTTTTTATGATTTTAGCTTCTTATTTTCTGCAGTACTCTGAGATGTATATTTCATAGCAGGGTTGGCCAACTGTTCATCCAGATATTCTTGTAGCCACTCCAGCTGCTCTCCTGAATTATCTATTTGACTATGACCCAGAACAGAGGAGAAGAGAGAGATTCCTGCGTAATGTAAAATTCATAGTAAGTTCTTCAGTGAAACATTTGTAGTCTTTGAATGAGATATCTTCATTTTCATTTCCTATCACCAGCATAAGAGATTCTGTAATAGTTATGCATTTTCTAACTATGGCGAAAATATCTATGTACTTTTTCTGGATTGGTTGCATTTCCTAGTTTCCATTTCATGTGTCCGCTCTGTTTTTGTACAAGTATTTGGATTGTTGTGCAGTGGTACTAGATGATCTTGTGGGATACAATAAATTCCTAATACTAGTTTATTTGGAATAGGTGTTTGATGAGGCAGACATGCTACTTTGTGGAAGTTTCGAGAAGCAGGTCATTCGCCTTATCCATATGTTGAGATTTGATGAAAAAGCTACTGTCTAGGGTAAAAGATTCTGGAAAGGAAGCATCACTTACATCTAGTGATGAAAATCACGAGGATTATGACTCTGAGAATGCTGGAGTTAGTGGTGTTGATGATGAAGATGAAGAGCCTCATGTCCATTATGGATCAGTCAAGATGGAGAATGGCCATGCTGGACCTCGCAGGGACTGGAGGAGGGTTAGAAAAGTTTATAGCCGCAGCAAACAGTACATCTTTGTTGCTGCTACCCTTCCTCAAAGTGGAAAGAAGACTGCTGGTGGTGTTCTGAAACGTATGTTTCCTGATGCTGTATGGGTTAGTGGCACTTATCTACACCGTCATAACCCTAGGTATGCACTCTGTTTTAGTATAGCCAATGCAGCCTTTATCTTGGATATTCTTATCTCTAATGTTCTTGGCCATTTTGTTAAGCAGTAGTACCATCTCTTTTTCATAGAATCCCATTTAACTCATCAAGCCATCATGTCTTTTTTCCCACCTTTTGTTGATTGTAGTGCACCATGATGCAGGCTAGAGAGGAGATGGATAGAGGTCACTGCTGATACACAAGTTGATGCTCTTCTCAATGCAGTGAAGTATGGCCTGAAGACTGAAGTTCAGGATTCAGATGTTCCAAAACGCACTATGGTGTTCACAAATACCGTCGATGCTGCTAATTCAGTCTCTGACATATTGCATCATGTTAACATTCCTTGCATCTTGTATCACCGTGACACTCCGATAGAGGAAAGGGGAAAAAATTTGCAACGTTTTCGGGAAAGGGGTGGTGTGCTGGTATGCACGGATGCTGCATCACGTGGACTTGACATACCAAACGTTTCTCATGTCATTCAGGTATGAGCTGTTTACTCACACTTACATTTTTGTGATGTTGTTAACTTTTTTTTTCCAATAAACAAAGCAACTCAAAATTTTCCCATTTAGCCATTAGAGTTTCATTCAAGAATACTAGGAATACTAATGCGAAATTGTGTATTATGTCGCTGTTTGAGGCTTATACCATTATGTCACTGTTTGGGACCTGATAATTAATCCAGCTACATTTTGTCATATGATTGAATGCTTTGTAGGCAGAGTTTGCTGCCTCTGCTGTTGATTTCTTGCATAGGGTGGGTCGCACTGCCAGAGCTGGCCAATCTGGCATAGTTACTAGCCTATACACTGAGGCAAATCGTGATCTTGTAAGAGCAGTTCGTCAAGCAGAGGAGTTGGCCCAGCCAGTGGTATGTTCCGACATTATCATTTGTGATTCGGTGATGATGACTTTAAGATAGCATGCTTAAGAGCAACTCCAACCACTCCTTAAATTAAGTCCCTAAACTAAAATTTAGGAAGTAATTGAAAAAATAGCTCTCCAACCGTTCTCTATATTAAGTTACTAAACTTAGCAAGTTACTAACAAGCACTTTCACTTACTACATTTAGAGACCAAATTAGAACTTCCAAAAGATGAAAACAACTTCATATATGGGCTGGGCGGAAGAAAATTGCATATGTGGCAAATATTTTAAATAGATTTGACAACTTATATTGAGAGTTATTGGAGTACATGAGTTTTTTTACTCTTAATACTTATTTACAAACTTGCTAAAGCAGTCTTTTGGGAGTAAAATTTGAAAGATTGGTCGGAGATGCTCTAATGAAAATTTTGCTTTTAAACAGGAGAGAGCGTTCAGTAGGAAAAGAAGCTTCCGCAACAAGTTAAAGAAACAAGCACTACAAAGACGTGAAGCGCTATTATAATGTTTAGGAAAGGGGGGAAAAGAGATAGGTCTAGATATAGTTCACCTTCTTTACTTCTTATCATTGTTGAAGCTACGTTTTAAAGATAGTATCTGGATTGATTTCAGATATTGAATTGACTTTTCTTATTGCTGAGGAAATTACGGAGTATGATTTTTCCCTATTATGTTGTACTATGAGAATTTATTATCGATAGTGTATACGGTAAATGCTTCCTCAGTTGACAATGTCAACGACGCCCCTTTTTGTTGTGCCGTGCATAGTAATTCAAACTACATATTCTCGGAGTCAATCACGACTCATCACATATCCATTCTAAAAAAACAGGACTCATTACATGTCCGTGCATAGTTGTTTGTTAACCACACAATCTAGAGTTGCTTAATAATTTGCTGTCTCCACATAGGTTACGTTACACATGCCAGCAGGACTCAAAATCTTGGGCAAGGACAAGGTAGTCACGATATTTAAATGGAGGGAGAAGTATCCCATCAGCAATTGATCAACAAACATCACACGATATGGAAGAGCTGGCGCATCCGCTTGATCCCAGCCTTGCGCCGGTTCTGCTCTTCGACTGCGGCCGCGGCGGCGTCAAACCGGAGGAGGCAACCGACGACGGGGCAAGGCTCGTGTACAGCGTACCCAAGAGGCAGCTGCTGCTGGCGAGCGGAAGACTGGACGGCATCATCGCCGACGTGAGCTGGATCACGCCGCAGGGATGGGCGCTCACGCTGGACCCGAGCACGAGCGACGTGTCCCTGCGCGATCCCTTCACCTCGCGCAGGGTGCGTCTTCCCCCGGACCCGAACGGCCTCCTGGCGGGCAGTGAAGATACGAGGTGCGTCATGTCGACGCCCCGGCCGACGGACCCGGGCTGCGTCGTGCTGGTGATCCATCGGAAGGACCCCGTGTTGTGCTCTACTGCCGGCCCGGCGGGGGAGGTCGATGGACCAGGCACGAATACCAGCCCGACCAGCTGCTGGATGGCGAGATCCGCGACAACATCGTCGACGCGGTTGTCGGTCTCGTAGGATTAGGGGGCAGGTTCTACACGCATTTATACTGCACCGGTAATATGCTGACCCTTGAGCTGTCGCGGAACCACGCACTATCGTTTAACTCATGCGGTGGACAAGCAGCTGCCGTGGCTCCGGTTTGCCAGTGCACGGAAGACTGCCTGGTGGAGTCGTGCGGAGAGCTGTTCATGGTGCAGTTTTTCTACTCAGTGCTTTGTATCGGGTGAACCCTACGCATTCACGTGCACAGGCTAGACTCGCGCAGGAACGCATGGGTCAAGGTAACGCGGCTCGGCACCAACAGGGCGTTCTTCGTCGGCGTTGATCGACACAGCAGTAATGAAGAGCTGTTCGGCGCGTCCATGCCGGCAGATGGTTTCAAGGCAGACTGCATATGTTTCTCCAATACTACGGATGACAAGGGCTTGTACGTCTATGACATGGAGCGAGCAACTACAACTTTGCTCGATCCTGGCCCTGAAATTCCAGATAACATGATGGGCACAGTTTTGATGCATCAAGTCTAGTTAAATCGAATGCCGGACCCCGATCAAAAAATTAAATAAATAAATCGAATGCCGGACCAGTAGGTATTTGGTGTGTTTATTTGTTGGACACAGCCACACTAATTTCATTAATGGCATCAATGATTGTCATGTTATACTAGTGATGAGGTCATCTTAAAAACCAGTGTAAATTAGGCAAACTATTTGTCAACAATATATATTGGACGATGGTATTTTTACTAGGTGAAAGCAAGGAATTTCCCGGTACGTTACAGTGAGAATATACTAATTTATACATAATATTATCTAATAAATGTCTGTAAGGTACCATATGCAAGATAAAAGCAAAAGATATTAATTTTGACCTAATAATATAGTCACTAGTTGTATAAATATTTTGAATAGAATAAATGCTTAATTGCATAAACCATCCATAAGTCCACTCTAGTTTGATATTTTCCCCCATAAGATGATTTGTTGCAAAACCTACCCACCCACAATATTTAGGCAAAATCTCTCCCACCATCCGTATCCGCATGGCACAAACTTTTATATTTTCTAATAAACTTATTGCATTTTAAATGTTAATGGTACAATTTAAAATTTCTATTAAAAAAAGTTCAACATATGTTTTTGATTTGAAATTTGCTAGAACAATTGAATTTATGAGGAAATTTAAAAATATTTAAATTTAAATTTGATTCTTAATAAGTATTTTTATTTGAAAATTTGAAAATCCGTAACTCAAAAATAATTTTGAATATTTTTCAATATATATTCAGTGCTTTGTATCGGGAGAACCCTACGCATTCACGTGCACAGGCTAGACTCGCGCAGGAACGCATGGGTCAAGGTAACGCGGCTCGGCACCAACAGGGCGTTCTTCGTCGGCGTCGATCGACACAGCAGTAATGAAGAGCTGTTCGGCGCGAAAGACACCAAACGCGACCATCTGCTGCTCCAATGGACACTACTTGACGTTGTGCCAGAAGATGGAGGATGATAATAGTCTAGTAGCAGTTCATGTTAACCTTGTGACCGGCGAAATCATCGACCTCCAACCGCTGGAACGCACCAATATCGACTTTGTCGGGTGATAGTAGGATCTTCGGCATTGGGGCTATCGGCTCTATCCAGGTCCAACGTACAACACGTCGGCTCAACGGTGCTTGGAATTACTGGTGGGAGTTCCCCGAGCTGGGCCCCAACATGCTAGAATTTACAGCGTCGGCGATGACAAACCCAGTCCTCCATCGTGGGTTGCTCTACCTAATTAGCGACGATGGGAGGCTGGCGGTGTACGACGACAAGGAGCACGAGAAAGGTTTCCAGGTCCTTGACAAACCCACGAAAATTGGTTTCGACTACGATGACTGTGGCTTGTACCTATTCGAATCTAATGAAGGTGATCTCATGGACGTGATTGTGGACCGCCGCGGGTCACCTCTGCACATTGTCAAGCTTAACGAGCAGGTGATTAGGTGGGAGGAGGTGGAAAGTTTGGAGGGGCGGGCATTATTCACCGGCACGCTCAGAACCATAATGGTAAAAACCGACGTAAAGTGCATGCAGAATAGGGTCGTCTTTCCAAGGCTATACCATTGGCCTGTCATCGTTCAGGGTGACCTTATTGACCGGGAAGGGAAACTGACGTTTGTGCCCGTCAACTCTGTGATGTCCTCGCAAGATGGCTGCGCAAAATGCAACAACGTATGGACGTTTGGATTGGGATAAGATGAATCAGCTCAGTTTTGGGGTCAACGACATTCGATTACTGCATATGGGTCAATTTTGATAAATCAGTAGTAAATTCATAGTAGTGTAATTTTTCGGAGCTTTATGTCCATGGATTAGATATACATCCGTACAACAAGAATTCAGAAAAAAAAGTGCTACTTCATCGTGATAAACTAAGGATTAGTGGTGGTACACACAGTCGTGCATATGTCATCCTCCTCGCTGTATTTTATATGAATTTTATATCGCTCTTCGACTGCGGCCGCGGCGGCGTCGAACCGCAGGAGGCAACTGAAGACGAAGACGGGGCAAGGCTCGTGTACAGCATACCCAAGAGGCAGCTGCTGCTGGGCGAGCGGAAGACTGGATGGTCTCACCGTCTCATCACGAGGTGAGCTGGATCACGCCGCAAGGATGGGTGCTGACGCTGGCCTGGCCACGCGCGACTTGTCCCTGCGCGACCCCTTCACCAAGCGCAGGGTGCGTCTTCCCCGAGACCCGGACTGCCCCTGGCAGGCAGCGAAGACACGAGGTGCGCCATGTGGACGCCCCGGCCGACGGACCCGGGCTGCATCGTGCTATCGTACGCTTTCGGCTGCCCTCTCATCGGATACCGATACTCTTACTCTCGGATATCTGTCAGATATATTTCTTTGATACCTGTCGGACACATATCAGATATTTTTCTAATAATTAAATAATTTAAATTATCATAATATTTTATCAATATTTTTTATTCTTTCTGTATATTTTCTAACCCTAACCCACCTCTCATTGGTCAAGTAATACGACCGGTTGGCTGCTTGATCATTTTAGACGTATAGGAAGAATCTAAGAAGCAGTCAACATTACATCTTTACGTAATATATCTACACTAAAATTTAATAATATATTTAATTTTAAAATTAAATATTATTTAAAAATTATATATGTAATGTTATATATATTCATGTATCTCTATATTCATATTTTTGAGAAAATGGAGTATCACTGTATTGTATCACGTATCCATACACGCGTTCCCGTATCGGTGCAGCATAGGCGTCGTGCTGGTGATCCATCGGGAGGACCCGGTGCTTTGCTGCTGCCGGGCCGGCAGGGAAAGCCAGCAGTGGTTTAGGCACGAGTACCAGCCCCGAGCTGCTGGTCCCCGACGACAGCCGTGACCGCATCATCAGGGCGGTGGGCAGACTGACCGCGGTGGAGGGTAGGTTCTACGCATACTTGGATTTGGCTGATAAGCTGGCGACCCTCGAGTTCTCGCCGGGCCCAACATTGTCTATTAGCTTACACGACTTGCGATGGCCATTGTCTATAGCTTGTTACTGCTATAACCTTTGTCCCGTCGAGTCCTGCGGAGAGCTGTTCATGGTGCAGTTCTGCTACACGAAGCTCTGCAGGTGGATTTGGCACGTCGACGTCTACAAGTTGGACTTGTCCAGGAGCGCCTGGGTCGGGGCTCGGTATCAACAGGGCGTTTCATTGCCTGCAGACAACAACAAGACCGGTTTAAAGACAAACTGCATCTATTTTTCCGACGATGACGATAAGGGGCTCTACATCTATGACATGGAGCAAGGAACCACTACATCTATGACATGGAGCAAGGAACCATCTACTGCTACAACCTGGACTTGTCCACATTGAGCCGCCATGACCTTCTCGTCAAAGGACACCGCAGCCGCCGCCGCCTCTTGTTCCTGCCCGATTTAGGCTTCGAAAGAAGCAACACCGCAGCCAAATCTCGCAATGGCGCCTGTTGCCTCGGCATCCCCTTTGTATCAAAGAAGGTTGGTTGATTCATGGGTTTAGATTAGGGTACATTTTGGAAAATTTTCTAATCTATGTTTTATTTTCCAAGATTTACGTACTCAACTTCAAAGTGGAAGAAATTTGAGGTGGTTGACGTGTCCTTGCCGGTCCATATCACCGCTCCCCCGGTTGCGTCTCCACCTAGGCGCACTAGGGGCCGTCATGCCCTGCCTCTCCATGACTTCGATGTCCACTGATTTATCGCATCTATAGCTTCTAAGTTGTTGTGGTTGATAGTGCGGCAGGTGAACAAATTTCACGGGGCTTCCAACTATTCTGCATGCGTCCTGTGCAACCTCACTGCGCGCCAATAGCTCAGCCATCTTCATCTTTGTTAGGTGTGGTTAGCTGCTACTACTCTTCATTATCATTACAAGCACAACAACGATATTGTCGAGCCTAGGATTCAGATGTAGGAATAATTTATTTATATTTTTTCATTCAGTTGCTTAATTCCTAGCATGTGTGTTTTCTTTTAGCTGCTTATTCCTGCTGTGTATTATTGGTTGTTCATAGATGTTCTAATTATAGTTTTGAACAAAATACACATTACTTTTGATGATCATCTGTAAATGTTCTAATTTATAGCTTGGAACAAAATATCACTTTATTCTTCTTGCTATATTCTAGGATTTCAATCGGGTAATTCAGTTGCCGTCAAAACGTGGCGTTAACACAGGCAGATGAACTAGTTTAGGTAAAGCCTCCCCTCCACCATCCATCCCACATGATACAACTTTTTGTATTTCCTAAAAAATATATTAAATTTAAAATTTTAAAGATCCAATTTGAATTTTTTTATTCAAAAACTTTATTGATTTAAAATCTGCTGAA
This sequence comes from Oropetium thomaeum, assembly GCA_001182835.1. Lineage (NCBI taxonomy): Eukaryota > Viridiplantae > Streptophyta > Magnoliopsida > Poales > Poaceae > Oropetium > Oropetium thomaeum. The sequence goes on from LFJQ01000561.1 coordinate 17,621, forward strand.
GCAATTGAATTTATGATGATATTTAAAAATATTCAAACTTGAAATTTTTACTAATTGTTTTGATATGAAAATTTGAAAATCCATAAGTCAAAATATTTTGGAAATTTTTCAATATATATTCTAATTTGAAACTTTTGATTTTCATGGACCATTTTGATATTTGAATTATCTCCTAAAATTTCGAGTAGCTTTGATATGGAATAAATATTTTGAACCCTTTTTAAATAAAAATCTTGAATTGTTGCATTAAAATATTTTAAATTTAAATCTACTTAGTTTATGAAAAAATACAAATTGTCCCATGTAGGATGGATGCTGTCTAAATGTTGGTGGTGGGTGTTTTTTTACAACAAATCATCTTATAGACGAATATTAAATTAGAGGATGTTTATGAGTGAATTTTTGCGATGAAGCCTTTTATATATGGATTGTCTGTTTTACTTCGCTTGAAGGTTTAGGCACCGCACTGCTCTGTCACTGTGCCGTGTCAGCATTGATAACATCCATCCCCACCCCCCCAATCCAAAGCCGGTAACTGCCGCCACCACTCGCGATAAGTGCCTCCCGGTGGGCGGTCACACGCTGCTGCACCTGCACTCAACCCGATTTCACCTAGCCACCAGTGACCGTCGTCCCGCCCCAACCACGCCCTCTCGGCAATTGAACGCCGAATTGAAATTTAGTATTCTCCTTTTATATATACTCATGGCCTTTCAGCCAACCACATAATATTACGCCATTATGTATTGTTGACCTTTAGAAGGTGGTCGCAAGTCGAATCACCGTGAGGTCATTTGCATAAGGGAGTCGCAGGTTCGAGCTTCTTTGCTGCAATTTTAGCGGTGCGGCGAGCTGGGCTATTGCTATTGAACTGAAACTTTGAATTAAAAAACAAGAATTTCTTTTTTCTTCATGAAGTATTAGATTTACAATCCCACAATTGTGTTTTAGTCATAATGTTCAAGTCCCATTGTGATCTAGACCTTGATTTTTAGATTGTGCGTTTAAGCCACAACTTTTTTTTGGTGTGAATACCAATGTTAGCACAAGTCTGTTTAATGTTTATAACGGTGTTACTTTGTTGTGTAAAGACAAATTTACCTTTTGTAATTATACCACAGTTTCAAACACATTGCGCCATCACGTTTGGACCAATATTTTGAAATCAAATATTAATTGAACAAACTTTAGAAAGAATTTCGTCCAAAAATAAAACTTTGATAAAATTTGGCAATCTTGACAAAAATTCAGAAAAGAATTGAATGCTGGTCAAATTGCAAAAACTATCTCTGAAGATCCAACTCAAAATCGAAAGGGGTAGATCGAAGGGGAATTAAGAGCGACATCAGCATGGACACCAAAACAATAGAGTAAGAATACGAACTCCCTAAATTTCTATTCCATCATCTGTGTTTAAGCAAGCGAGAAGCCACCGGGTAATTAGTCGCCATCCCCACGCGCGCATCGCCACGGCGTGAGCTCGTGCGCCCGCCAACTGCGACGCCAACATCGGCCGCGCGCCGCCGCGGCACGAACCCCTGCGCCGCCACCGCCAGACTGCCTGCACCGCGCCCTGCGTCCAGCGCGGATGTGAGAAGTTGTCCGCTGCCATTACGATGGGAAAACTGGAGAGGAAGCTGGAGCGACGAGCGACTGAGGAGCCAGGAGCCTGAGCATTTCCAGGCACTACGGTCTTTGTGCTTCTTTTTCCAATCGTTTTTTAATAGGTTTAATCCAGTCCACCGACCTAACGCAGGTACAAAATGGTGGCTAACGCTTCAACAGAAAAAATTCGTGGTCAAAATGCAAAAATCTCAAAAATAATGGCTAGATCACAATTAGGCTCGAAATTCATGGCCAAAATACCTTTTTTTTCCTTACGTTTTTCCATTTCCCTCTACAACTGAACAGCCAAACAACTTCTCTTTAGGTTTTTCTTTTCTGACAACAAAACTATAGAGGGTCATGTTGTAATGATATAGAGTAAAAACACTTAGTGAAAAAGATCTAAGGTGATGACATTTTTCTTGTGTCATAGATTTGTGACGTGTCTAGATAGTCTTACTTGACGAATAAGTTCCGTTAAAATATGACCTTGACTTCATTTATGACGTTTCTAATCTTATTTTATGATGCACAATTAATTTTTGTTAGACTAAATCTATGTGTCATAAAGTGTTAATTGTGTCACTTTCAAAACGTAACAAAGGCTAAATTTCTTACAGTGAAAAAATATTCGTACAAGCAATCTAAACTAGCGACACTATCTCTGTTCACCAATGTCACTGATGGATCACCTACCATAACTCTCTCAGGTTAAGTGTGAGGAGTAGCTGACAGTTGCGATCGAAAGGATGGGAGGACCTTCCCAGGTGATCGCGCACAAGAGGCTCTTCAGGGAACAAGAAGTTGCGGCGGTTGGAGCAACTCTAACCATATCCTAAATTAAGTCCCTAAGTTATATTTAGGATGTCATAAGAAAAAACAGCATTCCAACCATTCTCTATATGAGAGCATCTTTAATAAAGAGACTAAAACACTTTCTAAATCAAACTATAAGGGATTTAAGTACAAAATCATCTCCAATGAATATCTTAAAATTATTCTTATTTTTTAGCTTCCTGTAAATTCTTACTATTTCTACCTAGAAATAGAGAAAAAATAGGTAATGCTAATTCCATCGTCCGCTGGCCGGACTCTTCTTTTAAATCATCGACTAGGACTTGGAACGAAGAGAAGCGGTCGGACTCTTTTTATAAACCACCGACTAGGATTAGGATGAGAGAGAGAGAGGATATCGGACACTAGGTTTTATTAAAAAAAACTGCTGGCATGACATTATTTTAAAATTTAAGGGACTATTTTATGCACTCTGTTGGAGGAAGGAATAAAATTTAAGTCTAAAATTGTTTTGGTTGCTCCTAAATTGATGTTTTTAGGACTCATATTTAAGTGGATCATTAGAGATGCTTTGAGGTTCCTAAACGTAGCAACTTCAAATAATCTTCTCACTCTCTACATTTAGATATCAAATTGGACCTTCCAAAAACTAAAACAAACTCATACATGGGCAGTACCTAAGAAAATGACATACGTGGCACAATATTTCAAAAAATATTTCAAATAGATTTAAGAATCTGTACATGAGTTTTTTTTTTTACTCTTATATTTATTAACAAACTTCCTAAGCCCGTCTTTTGGAGTAAAATTTTAGAGATTGATTGGAGATGCTCTTAAGTTTGTTTTTTTTTTGGGGATTTTCAGTAAGATGGTCTTGCAAGTTTGTGTGCGCTGCTGTTTGATCCCTCTTACATAGCAATGTGTTAAATTATTTTGTGATGATACACACAAAATGTTGTTCTTGCAATGAACATCGATGGATAGTTGAAACTTTATAAATTATTCACTACTACCATTATGCAAATAATCATCCATAAATAGTTGGAAAAGATAAATTAATTAATGAGATTCAAAATAACATAATTGTTGGCGTTCGTTACTGCCGACTAGTAATTTTATCGTGGGATGCGCGTTTTGGGGTTCCGATGGTGCGCGAGAGGACACAAGGAATTATACTGGTTCAGTTTCGAGCTGCTCGTGTTACTCACAACTTATTTGTAGCAGGGGATTACAAAAGGCCGAGAGAGGGAAGGCCTCCCAAGTCTCTGGATGAAAACGAGAATGTGGAGAAGTGTTCATGGTCTCTCCTCCTCTTGATCCCCCGGCTCTTTCTCCTTTTATACCGTGAAAAGGGAGTCCGGGTTCATGACGTGCTGGTGGTCGTGATTGTGCGCCTAAGTTGGGCTTCGTAGCTGTGGGTGACGCCATCAGCATAGTGGTGCCCTTCTGGTTCGGTGGTCGTGGTGAGTGTTCCGTTGGGCGTCGATGGAATGGCGTCGTCATCGTGGCCGTCGCTCGGAGACGTCCTGTCATAGCGGAGAAGTGGGCTTCTGACAGGAGCTATAGCAGCAGCGCCCGTCCTTTGGCCGGTGCACGTCGTGTACATTTATCGCCCACTTGCTCGAGTAATCGATGGCTCCTTCTGTCAGCGGGCGTGGGGGTGACAGGCATTTATTGCCCAAGCGCTACCGCCTTGCCTACTCGCGGCGTGGTAGCCGGTTCGCCCGACCCCAGGGTCGGGCGAGGCGGAGGTGCGGTCTCCCGACCCCGACGTGAATGGGGTCGAGCGCGCCTGCTGCGCTGTGGAGGATCCGACCCCTCCCTGGGGGGGGGGGGTCAGGCAAGGCGAAGATTCCTTGTCGATCCGGCCCGTCGGATGTCCGCATGACATGAGGGTCGGTCGAGGCGAAGATT
>LFJQ01000562.1:0-21791 GCA_001182835.1 Oropetium thomaeum
CGGTCGGTGGGCAGCCGAGCTCCCCGCAGTGCTTTGAAGCCTGCGAACGACCCCTAACAGGGCGATAGGTTCACCTCCTTCTTCATGGTATACGGTTCCGAGGCCGTCCTGCCACGGACCTCGACTACAGACGTCCCTCGAGGATGCAATGGACCAACTCGGCGAGGCACGAGACGTAGCGCTTCTTCGATCGGCAAAATACCAGCAGGCGCTACGTCGGTACCACAACAGGAACGTACGGGAAAGAGCGTTCGACGTCGGCGACCTTGTCCTTCGCCGTGCTAGAATTAGCATGGACCAGCACAAGCTGTTGCCGGCCGTGGGAAGGCCCCTATATCATCTCGAGGATCCTCCGACCCGACACTTACAAGCTGCAAACTGCGGACGGACAAAAGATCACCAACGCCTAGAACATCGATCACCTACCCCTGATCTCATAGTTAAATCTACTGTTCGCACCCCTCGAAACAAGCGACGCCCGACCCCACCCGTACAAGAATCGGACCTCGCTCGAGGGCTACAATTGCAGGGTGCGCGCACCACGTGCGCGCCCTAACACCTGTTTATTTTGCTATTTATTTGCAAAATCTATATGAATGAATAAGTGGAAGATAGGAAAAGCATGAGGTCGAGCTAGTCAGACTGCGAGACGCTCAAAGCCCTCGGAGGCTGTGGCCACGACGCTCACCGGCAAATTGGAATGCCGATCTTATCCGCGGCTTATGATGTCTAGGCTTCGACCCCCATCTAGTGTTTAGGACTCAGGAAGAAAGAGCCATAGATAAGAAAGGTGTGAAGTCAAGTTGGTTGGACCGCGAAGTACCTATGACCCCCGGTGGCTACGGTAACGACGCTCACCAGTAAGGCTGAATGCCGACCCTGTCTGCGGCTAACGATTTTTGGGCTTCAAAAACAAAGGGGAAGGGGGACGAACGTCTTCGATAATTTGTAAGAAATGATGCGCGAACAAGCCTTGAGGGCCAAAACACTTAAATTGTTCCTTTGACTTACAAAAACCCAGTAGCTTCGGCCTCGGGCGTCCTAAATACAAACTAATCTAACTACTAATCCATCTACTGGGGTAGGGGGCTGTGAGAGACCCGACCAATTTACATTCAATTTTACCAAAGTTGACTCGCGGCCCACGTATGGTATGCGAGAACTCACCCGATAAAAGAGAATATAAATCCGGCAGTCCCCCGACATGCTTCTCAAGCAACGCCCAAGATCCAAGCACGTCGGCAACGTCACAGGTGATACATCACATAGGTCACATTAATTTAATAACATCAATTTAACAATATTCTTACATACCAAGGTTCATCAGAAGTCTTGAAACTAACAATTTAAAAAGCGGAAGCAATTCTAAGGAATGCGATAGTCGCAGCAGTAGCGGCAAGGAAACAGCAAAAGATTGCAATGCCCATCCCACGAACATCGCAAATCACGATCACTCGAAAGTCTTGACTACGCCTCGCCCTTGCCGGCATCGGCGGGGACAAAGTAGCCGAAGACCAACTCATCCTCACCTACAAAAACTTAAACAACAAACGTTGAGTACGAAGGTACTCGCAAGTCTTACCCTGTGGTGGGAATTAGTTCCCGACTCCAAGGATAATGCAATGAGGCTGTAGCAAGGTATAAGGTATAGGAATGGACTCAATTGCTTAAAGCAGAAACTAAGCATATGTGAATAAACATAAGAAAAAGGGACTCTTGCGGGCGTGAACATCTAATAAACCCAATCCCTAAGCACCATGTAACCATAACCATGTATAATACCCTTATCCATGTTCCATCCGAACCATGGATACCAATAACCATACTTCAATTCTCAACATGTTATGTGACAACTCTACGATATGATCCAAAGGACACCGAGCTTGATCATAACCGAGACCGGCGGCGGATTCGAACCGATTTTACACCCTGCAAGGGAGTCCAACTGTACCCACACGACTGAGGACCATACGGCTCATGTAACCCGCTAAAGTTACACAAGGGAGTACTCATGTCAACCTTTTTCACACTCGTGCCCATACGGTTGGAAATCCACACGGTGCCGAGTACCACGGCCTCGCTGGCTCACGTGAGTCCCTCGTCGAGTATCACGGCCTCGCAGGCACCCATGAATCCCTCGTTCCACACACCGTGCAGTCATCGGCCAAACGTTGGTACGCAGTGAGATACTCAGCTTGTCTTACCATTATATCGGACATGTGGTATGAACGGAAAGTGCTCAGGCCAAGAATAACACGGCCGGGTCCTAGGTCAACCCAGACGGGGCCTACGGCACACAAGACCTCCATGTCTTGCTGCACTCCTATCCCACCGTCCAGATTTCAGCTTTTAACACCTTTCAACTTTACCAACATATGAACTCGCCACAAGTCCATAAGTAATCAAGGTGGTTCCTATACGTGCGAGTGGACTTACCACTCGACTTCTACCGTGTTATCTAAGCATGGCAAAGCATTTCGTGACTCGAAACAATGACACTCTACCCAGTTTGACAAGGTGACGTAAGCAATAGCAAGGAGGGATATATGCAACAATAATAGGTGTTCCCGACTGTATCACTATGCCCGACTTAATGCAGTCCTATACGTAAGCATTCATATTAATCATTAAGTAAATTACTTACGGTAGCAATATGAGGTGCTTGCCTTCAATAACGGTGGTGTTGTCTCCCTCAGCAGCTGGATCAACCTCCGGCGCTTCTCCCGTAGCAGCACCCACGTCACTCTCTTGCGGATCGTATTCTATAAAGCAAAAACGCGTCGATATGAGATGCATGCCATGATGCCATGATGCACAAATGATGCGATATGATGCAGAGAGGTAGCTACTGAGTCTACGAACACAATGCAAAAAGAACGAAGTTAATCGGAGTTCTACAGCTCAAGTTATGGCCAAAACAGTTTTATCGATTCCGGTTACGGTTTTCCCGTTCCCGGGTTCCGGTTCCGATATCGGGTGGCACACGGATGTCGTTTCCGGAAAGAATCCCAAAACACATCACATGCACTGGCTTTACTAAGTGGCTTGGGTTACTACGAGACTATGTTTGAGTGGTTTTGACTCGCGTTAGCAGGAACACGAGCCCTCCGATGGTCGTTGCCCGTTTACGACATCGGGAATACTGTAGCGGTGCCGTAAAAGTCGTAACGACTTTTCCGGTGAAATTCAAAGTTAAGTTACAGGCATGGGACCATTTTTAATTTAATGTAGGCTCTAAACTAAGACTTTTAGCTCTGGATTGCGGTCAAGTTGGGCCTCTAAGAATTTATTAAAAAATCAAACAATGTTCTATTTTTAAAACTTGTAAATTCAGAAACATGTACTAAATCTTATGCAAAATCATGAAACTTTATGGATCTACTACTGAACATCTAAACTAAAGTTTTTGTTAAAGGTCTTGGGCTTTTGGGTGACTTGCCTAATGTACTTTAGACAAAGGTAAATAATCTAGGGTTTTGGGGATATTAACCATGACCTACATGCACAAATGTCCGTGAAAACTTCTAGTAAAAATCCAGCAGATGTAACACGCCAAGATACAATTATGGTTGAAAAATCAAGTCTAGTAACCTTCTGGAACCCCAACAAAAATCAAAAACAGAAATACTTCAATGAATTATTGAGAAAATTACAGGGGCATTTTTGAAAAAGTGCTTTAACAGAAATTAGTTCATCATTTAGGGATTCAAATCAAATTAGGTTTGGAATTTTTAGATTTTTCCACTGTTTTCTACACATTTAATAACTTTTGGCTAATTAAAGGAAAATGGAAAAAATCAATGGAACAGTACGGAAACAGGGGAAAACAGTAGGGGCGGCTGCTCCGGTGAGATTTCTCGCCGGAGAAGAGGGTTAGGGCGGGGATTGAAGTGTCGTGGAGCATCACCGTGACTCAAGGAACTGATTTGTCGAGGGTGCAGGCCACGGGGAAGAGGGGAACAGGGCTGGCGACGGTGAGCTCGAGGCGGCGTCAATGGTGGCCGAGGTGGTGGCGCGAGGCGTTCTTCATCAACGGTGATGAACTGCGGCCTTAATCTTGTCAATTGGGGTGCGCAAGTACTAGAGCAAGTAGCCTGTGAAAGGAATTGGAGGATCATGGTACCGTGATGACGAATTTTGAAGAATTGCGGCCGCCGGTGAGGTGCTCGGCCGAAAACAGGGGCGGCGGCGTTCCGGAGGAATTAGTGCACGGCCGGGCGGGGCTGGATGGTTGGAGAGTTTCAGGGGGTTGAGGAGAGCTTGCTTGGCACGATGGTGGGGCTGAGGAAGGGCCGGAACTCGCCGGCACCGTGGAGGTGGCGAGGGGCGGCTATGGCGGCTGAAAAACAGGGCAATACGGGTGGCGCGCGGGGGAAAAGGCAGGGAAGGAGAAGAAGGAAGGTGGGGGGCTCGGCTTTATGCTCAAGGAGGGGTTAGGAAGGGAGAGGGAGAAGGAGCACGTAAATTGATGGCACAGGGGGCGGCAGCCGGCAGGAGATCGTGGGAGGCGGCTACTGCCGTGACGGCGTCGTGCGGCAACAGGGGAAAATGATGGCGCCGAGGGAAAGGAGAGGGAGGGAGGAGAGAGGAAGGGGGAAGGAAGCTGGTGCCATGATTCAATGCATGGAGGAGTAATGGCGACATGGGAGAGAAGAAACCGGCCGGCGGTCGGTCGCCTGGCCGTGAGCAGTGGCGGCGCGCCACTGCTCACGGTACAGCCATTGTCGTTTTTTTTTTTAATTCAAATTCCCTCCACTTGAGTCGATTGAAAGGTCTAGCTCCTGAGTTCAAACATTTTTGAAACGTTTTGTGTGAGCTAAGTTAATTATTTGGAACAACTTTTGTTATAGAAAGTTTCCCTGGTTCAGCTCCTAAAAGTTTGTAAATTTTCAACTTTGTTCAAATTTGTCGGAATTTTGAAAGGATTTAAAGCTTTACCAAAAATTTTGATAAAATTTCCAAAATTCTATTTTAATGTGTAGTTAATTTTTATGTAAAAACATTGGGGTATTTTTGTGAAGAAAACAAAAGAGCCCAAGAAAGTCGATTAGGGTTTCCGAAAACGACGAAATTCAAAACCCTGACCCAAAAGCCAAAACGGAAAAGATGAGATCAAATCAAATCTTGTGAGCTCAAATTCAAAATGAAAAAAGGTTGAACTTTTAGGGATGTGACAGGGGCCATCCTCCTCCTCAATCCTTGCAGCAAGGGCCTGCGCCAGGGAAGCCACCTGTTCTTCAATCTCGTCCAGCTCGGCGTTGGAGTACCCAGGCGCGAACCCCTCGCTCATCAGGTCCAACGTGATGTTGGAATAATGTGAGCGCGCGATGGCGAAGGCCCGATGTACGCTACGACACAACGCGTCTGCCGCCATCTCACGCGACCGAGCAACGATATGGGGGACCCGAGGAGCAAGGGAGCTCGACCCCACCTCTGGTGCGATCTCGTGGTCGGAGAGCACCACCCCGACAGCGACACGCAGCGTATCATGCTCCTCGACTTCCTGCTTGAAGTCGTTTGGAGCTCCGACAGCTCCTTCGCGTCTGCCGCCAGCTTCTTGGTGAGCGCTACACAAGTTACATGATGGTTAGTCCATGATAGGCCGGCTCATCTTCCGCTGCCGAGAAAAAGAAAGCGGAAACCAACAACGCAGCGTACGTGCCCCCTGGAGCTTCTTGACCATGGCACGGCTCCAGGTCAGCTCCGCAGCCAGGTCGGCAGTCACGCGCTCGGCGTCCTCCTTGGCCTTTGCCTCCTTCTGAAGAGCCGACCTAAGGCGGCCGAAGGCCATCCTCGCCACCTCCACCTGCCTGGTCCGCTCCACCGCCAACACCGTGACGTCATTGTGAACCCGACGCGCCGCCTCGAGCTCCTCCGTTGCCCCGCGCGACTCCTTGAGCGCACGAGGAGCCGACCCTCCGCCTCCTGAAGACAGCCTCGTGCGGCCTGTTGCCGGGTGAGGGCGTCCGCCCGTACGCCGATAACCTGCCGCAAGGCAGTCTCGCAGCAAGACCATGGCAGAGTCCAAGGCAGACACCGCAGACTGCACCTCCCCATGGACCTGCTCCATGGCCTCTGGCTCTAAGGTGCTCTCGGGCGCTGATCCCTCGACCGGGAAGGCCGTCCATGTCGTCGCGCCGCCAAATCGCCGCCGGTTCCGCCCCCCGATATCACGGCAACCGCCGCCAAGTCCTCATCCGTCCGAGGTCCAAAAATAGTCGGCTCCAGCATGGCAGTCGGAGCCCCTTCCGCATCTCCCTCTGACGCCTTCGATGGGACGGTCGCTGCCGAGTCCATCTGCATCGGAGGCCTGATCGGGGTGGCCTCCGGCTCCTCCGGCACGGCTCTGCCCCCTCCGCCACCACCACGTCCGGCGTCACCACCTGATCCCGGAGCTGCCCCACTGCCGACTGGGGCTCAGTCTCCAGCAAGGATAGGCTCCTACGCACCGCCACCACCCACCTTCGACGCGCCTTCAGGACTCCGACGCGCCAAGACCTTCTTCGGCGCCGTCTGCAGCGCGTCCACCTGCCCCCGACCCTGCGTAGAAACCAACGATGAGCAACACTAGAGAAGGGGAAGGAGAAGGGATGCCACGCGCTTACCCTCTGGCCGTGGGACGGCGTCGCTTCGGAGTCAGCCCCTTCTGCTCCTCCGCGGGGCGCGGTTGCTTCTCGCTGACCCTTAAGGCCGCGGGCTCGCCTGGGGCAGGCCTTGGCGCCTCCACGTGACTCGGGGGCTCGACGGTCGGCGGTCCCGACCCTAATGGCCCAGAGAGGGCAGTGGCCGGCACCCTCGACGGCACCTGCAGCTCCACCTTCGGGGTTGGCCACGCGACGGGGTCAGACGGGGTAGAGCCCAACACCGTTTCCGACCTTCGAGGCTTCGGCCTCGGCTCCTGCGTGCAAGTGCGCGACCCGCTCGACCCCTGCCCTTCCTGGCTAGGGCTGGGAATCTCCACTACTTCATCCTCCTCTTCCTCCTCCTCGTCCGACCCTTACGGCGTCGACCCTGGTGCAGCCGCTCTCGGAGCCTCTTCGCTTTCTTCGCCGCCAGGGCGTCCTTCTTCCTCTTTTGCTCCTCGGCCACGAGGCAGTACGCCGTCCTGACAGCCGCGTCCTCCGGGACGGGGGCGAGGGAAGGGCGGAGGAGAAAATTTGGCTGCCAAATCCAAAAAAGTAGTCCGAATCAGCGACGAGACCGAAAAAGAAAAAATCACAGGAGAAGGATGCGGTGACTCACCAGTTGGATTCCAGCTCCGGGGCGCATCACAAGATGCCCATCAAGCGGGGCATCGGCATCCTCAGGCGCGAGGGTATCCCTCAAGCGCTGCCTCAACTCCGAATCGGAGAGAGGCTCGAGGGACATCACCGACCCGAAAAGATCCATGCTGGGCCCCATCTGATACAGCCGGAGCGGGCTCGCCATAGGCGGCAGCACCCGCCGGGCGTGGTACGCCGCGACGACTCCGGCTCCACGCACCCCCCGGCTCAGGGTCCCGATGGCGCCTAGGAAATCCGCCAGCCTCTTCCTTTCCTTCTCCACGGGCCCCCACTTCCAGAGCTCGGGCGCCACTTCGAAGACACAGCCCGTGAACTCCGGTAGAGGGCTGGTGGCGTCGTTCTTCAGATAGAACCACTAGTCGTGCCAGCCCCTGTTGGAGGTCTTCAGCCACAGCGGGATGTACGTCTGGGCACGCTCGCCACGGAGGTGGATGCTGGCGGACCCGATGGATGTCGGGCCTCCGTCCTTCGTCTAGAGGGTTACGGCGAAGAATATTTCCAGAGCTCAAAATGGGGGTCGATCCCCAGGTACCCCTCGCACAACGCCATGAAGACGGTGATGTGCTGGATCCCATTGGGGCTCAGATGCTGTAGCTCTAGGCCGTAGTAGTGTAGCAGCCCCCTAGAAGAAGCGATGCGCGGGGACGCCGAGTCCGCACTCGTGGAAATGCACAAACGGGATGACATAACCTCCGTCGACGCTGGGACCGTCTCCTCACTAGGGAGCATCCACTCTCCCGCCTCCGTTCGCACACGGAGAAGACCCCGCTTCACCAGGCCCTCCAGGCGAGCACATCGGGTTTCCACCAGCTCGCCATTTCAGGAGATGGAGGACGCATGAGTACGAGAACCCACGGAGGTGGTGGGTGGGCGAAGGAGGACTTGGAGGCAGAAAGCATAGGGAGCGCGAGCAAGAAGGCGAAGCGGTGCGAGAAGGCAAAGCGGCAAACTGATGGGTGAAGGCAAACAGGCACACAAGGTATGATTATATATCCTCCCACCGGCAGGGCGCCTTCTCCCTAATCGATGTGACCAAAGCCGACGCAACCGCCTCGATCGGAGTGAACGAACGCGTCCGTGCTCATGCGGCCCGAAGACCAACGCTGCTGCATGTCCCATCACCGCAGGCGCCTCTGCCACAAATTAATGCAGTAGGTAAGAGCATGGGTTGAAATACGCCCCGACGGCCCAAAGAGTTCCAAGGCTGGCCCAGCGAACAGGTTCGACAGCCGCTCAGGGCAAGAAATAGAGGGAGGGGCGGAAAGAGATGGGCTCGCTAGCGGTCAGTACCCCGGTGTTCGACCGCCGAGGGCATCACGATCCGCGTTGAAGTCTCGGTTCGTACCAACCCATGGGTGTTTTACCGCAGAAAGGCAACGAGCCCTCGGAGCCTATCGAACGGCCCTCGGGTACCATATGGGACGGCAACCGAGAAGATTGGAGTCGACCACCAGCTAGTCCGTTGGAGCCTCCTCGAAGGGGTCCCGGGGCTTCACTTGAACTCGCCCGCAATCAGCTCGACGAGCGCCACCCTTCGGCCCTCAGGGTCAAGCGTGGTACGGCTCAACCTCCTCGTCCGGCGAACGGACGCGTAGGATGGACGACACAACTCGAACCGTGCCCTCGAACGGACTGCCATAAATGTACGGAGGTCTCGGGGACGGAATCGCAGAAAGAGATCCGACACGGGATTGTAGGACACGACGGCTCAACGAGCCAGAGAGCGAGCCTATGCATGCAAAATAAACCTATCCCTCCTGATTTAAGCTACGCCTGACCCCCTTTGCATAGGGGTCAGACCTCACTCGGGGCCTACTGTTGTGGATCGATACCAGAGGTGATCAGCATTAACAACCCGCGGACTTAGCAGCAGGAAGGGGGGCGGAACGATCTCCGCCTCGCCCGACCCCTACGTCGTAGAGACACTCAGCGGCTCGGGTCCACGGACGATCTCTGCCTCGCCCATCCCTACGTCGTAGAGACACTCAGCGGCTCGGGTCCACGGACGATCTCCGCCTCGCCAAACCTCCCCGAATCAGGGTCGGACCCCCCGCAACTCGACTAATGTGCTCAACCCCACCACGTCGGGGTTGGGAGACCACACAAGAGTCCGCCTCGCTCGACCTCAGGGTCGGGCGAACCGCCTACCACCACGAGGATGGGTAGGCCGCGGACGGTTGAGCATTAAATACCTGTGACTCCCACGACCACGGATAGATGAGGATAATGACTGCTCGAGCAAGTGGGCAGTAATACGCACGATGCGCACCGGCCAAAGGACTGTCACTGTTCCGACAGCTCCTGTCAGAGCCCACTCTCCTACTAGGATGGGACACCCTTGAGCGACGGCTCGACGAGTGTAGGGGAAATGACGACGGCACCATTCCGCCAACCCCTACCGAAAGCCATCCCACCATACGGGTGGGACACTTCTGATTGACGAGCACTCCCAGCACCGTCGGATCGGGAGGACGCCGCCATGCCGGTGACGCCATCCACGACAACAAGCGCAACTTGGAGCATGCGACCGCGACCACCACTCCGCCATCTCACCCTCTATCTCCCTTTTCCTTGACTGCCGCGCAATCCAAGTCTCACCCCTCGCGGTATAAAAGGGGAGGCCGGGGACCTCAATGTGGAGAGGGAGATAGACAATCGAGAAGACGAGAATCAACACTCAACCACGCACTTTCATCCACCCAGAGACTTGGGACGCCGTCCCTCTCTCATCCATTTGTAACCCCCTACTACAAACAACGCAAGTAACACGAGTAGCTCGAGACTGGACGTAGGGCGCAATTGCCGGAACCAGTATAAATCCTTGTGTCCTCTTGCAAACCATCCGATCCCTAAAATGCGCATCCCACAATAATTACTAGCCGGTGGCAACGAACACCGACAAATTCATAACCCTGTAATCGCCGGATCACTTCTCCAAGGTATTTTTGCTTTGTGTTCACCTAGATCTTTGCAAGAACTTATTTTAAAACTTCCTGTTGCAGTCTGAGAGTGCCGCCATCCTAACACGGTAGTTGATAGGGATAACCTTTATCTATCTTCTTCTGTGTTTTTGTTCGCTTTCATCATGTTAGGTGGCGACGATTCGACCATTCCAGCGGACTTCAACGAGTGTGTCAGTTAGGGCCAGTTGAAGGGAGCAACTGACAAGGCGCTAGAGGCCATAGATGAGAAGATCTCTGCAGCTGTGATGAAAAACTTTTTTGACCTGAATATAGGCCCAGATCTTGAGGGCTTCACCACTTAGTGGCCGCTATCTCGTCTCGCCTTGATGCGTTCGACAGACGTCCACTAGTGGGCAACAAAGACCAAGATGATGATGACAATGACGCGGCTTCTGTCTATGAAGCCGACAGGAACGTAGACGCGCGTGCAACTCAGGATGCGCAACTTCGACATCGACTAGGCCGTAACCGACACGGTATGAGAGGTAACAACAACCACAATCACCATCTTCGCCCTCATGATGATCCTTTCGCTAAAGTGAAATTTTCCGTACCATCATTTTCTGGTTTGTATAATGCTGAGAAATATCTTGATTGGGAGATGGCCGTAGACCAGAAATTTAGTTTCCACCTAGTTCCTGAACAACATAGGGTTCGACAAGATAGTGACTTTAAGGACTTTGCTATGACTTGGTGGACTAGTCTAGCTGCTGTAGGACGTTTACCTACCACTTGGGGTGCTTTGAAAACAACCATGCGTGATCGTTTTGTACCACCTTCTTTTCAACGAGATATGCATTTTAAACTGCATCGCTTAGAGCAAGGTAGTAATTCTGTACAAGATTATTATGCTGAGCTGCAAAAGGGCATGATGCGTTGCGGGGTAGCTGAGGATAATAAGGATAAAGTTTGTCGCTTTTATGGAGGTTTAAGGCGTGACACTCAGGACATCATTAATTATAAAACCTTTTAACAATGTCAACCAGTTGTTCCACCTAGCTATGCACCCCCCAAATCTCTAACGGTCCTTAAGTATCATATTTGACTGTCAAATCTCTGCATAAATAATCAAAAGAATACACTAAAATTAGGAATTGGTTTATTAATAAGCAAGTTCCACAAGTTTTGGTGAATATTTGTATGTAGGTGATTTATCCAGAATTATTGAAAAAAAAAAAGATAAGAAAAATATTATCCAATGAAGTATAAAAGGATCCATGGGCTATTCAACGTACAAAATCTGCCCAAATACCCAAACCCACCATGGAGAAGGGATTGAAACCCACCCAGGAGGAGCCCAGAAGAAGCCAGGCCCAAGTGGGGCCCACCCCAGGTCGCCCGACCTGGGGGGTCGCCCGACCTGCTAGTGGGACCAATCAGGCCCTACTTTGGCAAGAAGCGTCCAGTCGACGTACCAAAGGCGGTGCTGACCGGGCTTGGGAGTTACCGACTCCAGGTGGCGGGAAAAGAGAGAAAGAAGGAGGGGAGGAAACTCACCCCACAAGGCACCTAGGACACCTTTGTTCACTCTCTAGGATCAACTCTTCACTCCACTTTTATATTTGTGCTCCTGCATTAGAGGCTTAGGCTCTTAAGCTCTAGTCCTTAGAGTTCTAGAAAGGAAGAGAGCGAGACCGAGGTTCTCCAAGGAAAGCGCCGGCCTGTCAGTGTTCTGTTAGCATAGGATCCTCCACTAAGTTGAGTCGGAGTGGTGGCCTGTTATCACTCTGCTTCACGCTTGAACCTCGACGAATGCTTTACTTAATCATGTAGGTATTCGTGCACACTTTATGAGTATATTGTCTTGTCTGGTAAGTAGTGTTTACTCTTCGCTTACTAGGTTGCCGTATACAACTTAGTATATACTTTAACTTAATTACGGGCTAGATCCCTATGTAAGGTTAAAGAAGTAATAGTCTGTGTAGTCCAGGTTGAAGTGACAGCCTTATCCATCCTTTGTAATCCTCCATGTCCGGATACATATGTAGCCTTTATAGTTATCGGAGTCTTTTCTCTGGATTGGGAGTAAACCGGAGGGGCGAAGTAAGCGAGGATAGAATAAACCTTCTTGCTTAGATTAGGATTTATCTCTTAAGTTGCCTCTCTATCCTTTGCGCACTTTTTAGTGAGGTTGTTCCTTGGACTTGACTAGTAGTTAGCCCACACATGTTCCCTGTGGAAATTACGGTACCTTGGAATACTCTAGGGTGAAGTGCTACAGCGGTATTCCGTGTGCTTGCGGATTTATGTGTGATCGTAAGAAATACCAACAAGCATTTCTGGCCGTTGTTGGGGAACGGTTGCTGAGTTATCTTTGAACCCAAGTCTTTGTATCTTTTTCTTTTATGTTTTTACTCCTCACCCCTTCCACCCATCATGGAGCAACCACTCTACGAGTACTCTGCTCCGCGAGGTGAGTTCTGCGAGCCACCGAGTTCTTCTCGACCTATTGAAACAACTGGTTACGAACTTCGTCCGACTTTTATAGCCATGGTTCAGAAGCAATCCTTCTGTGGCCTAGATAGTGAGAACCCTATAATCATTTACGAGAGTTTGAACAATTGTGTTCATGCCTAGTCATTCAAGGCATGACGCAAGAAACTCTCAAGTGGAAATTGTTTCTTTCTCTCTTGTTCAGAGAGCGAGGCAGTGGTACACACATACCATAGGAAGTGTACAAGGGGAATGGGAAGAGTTGAGGAACAAATTTTGTCTCGCCTTTTTCCCATTATCCCGAGTCACCTCTCTACGAAGGGAAATTCTCGACTTTCAACAGTCTCAGAAAGAATCTGCGCAGCCTGGTCCCGATTATCGATGCTTATCCAGTCTGGACTAGACTTACTTCTGCCCGACGCAGTGTTACTCCAACACTTTGCTCTGGGCTGAATAAGGAATCTGCCCTGTATCTCGACCTTGCCTCCGAAGGTTCCTTCTTACACAAGGCAATGTTTGAAGCCAAAATCATCTTGGAGTGCATCCAAAAAAATACTTCCTTCGTCGATGGCTTGAGTACACCTACGGAAGACGTCAAGGCGAGCAATGAAGAGCTTTTAGATGTTGAATCCCAACTCATATCCCAAGATCCAACACCTAAATCTCTTCTCGAACCCAGGAATATTCATGAAGAAGAAATTCAACCTGAAGAATTTCCTTTCGTAATTGAGGATGGTATATTTGAAGACTTTGCAAACAACTCGAGTTACGCCTATCGAAAGCGCCACCTACCCAGCCTCTCCTCCTGGACCCGAAGAAATAAAAATTCATAAGGAGACGGTTGAAAGGCTGACATCTATTCTTAGCGATGAATGGTTAAACGAGACGGAACAATCTTCTCAAATTCTTCGGATTTCTTCCTTTCCGAACACTATCTGCTGTAGAATTAGAGGAGTCAGTATGGAAGCTCTTTACTGTCCCACGGTCGGAGCTAAGATCGTCACAGGGAATTTGTCCCTCGATCTTTTAAACGATGTCGCCTTAGCTTCAACCACTAAAGCCTTTAAGAGTCCCTCAGGATCGATAGTTGAAGGCTGTGGGATCTTGCAACACATAAACATATTGACCTCTGACGCCGAAGTTATCCTTGATCTTCATGTGTTGATGTCCACGATTTTGATCTCTTGATAGGAGTCCCTATTGAGAGACTCGTAGACAACACCTCAACTTTAGGATTCCTTGACGTTAGCTTAGGGAAAGAAAACTTCTCTATACCCCTTGGCCAATACAAAACATCATAGTGGACCCTATCCCTGATGAAGACTTAACGGAAGACGTGATGGCAGTCTTTCCTTTTGAATCGCCCAAAGCCATCCTTAAACACGATGCCCAACAATTCGTAGAAGAAGAGGATGAAACTGGATTAACCTATGAGCTACCAAAAAATGAACTACCATTGCGACCCCTTGTTGAGCTCAAAACTTTACCTCCTGGCCTACGGTATGTCTTCCTTAATGGCGACCTTGAGAGCCCCGTAATCATTGGCGACAAACTCTCAGAAGAACAAACCGCTAGGTTAATTTCAACCTTGGAAAAATGGCGTGCTGCACTAGGCTACGGCCTACAAGACCTTAAAGGGATCAATCCTGCTCTTTTCACCCATCGCATCCCCGTAGGGCCTGATTGCACGCCTTCACGAGAAACCCAACGAAGGCTAAAGAATGCAATGCGAGAAGTGGTAAAGAAGGAAGTCTTGAAACTCCTGCACGCAGGGATTATTTATCCCGTACCGAACAGCGAGTGGGTCAGCCCAGTCCAAGTCGTACCTAAGAAAGGAGGAATGACGGTCGTTGAGAATGAGAAAAATGAGCTTATCCCACAACGAACCATCACGGGATGGAGGATGTGCATAGACTACAGAAAACTCAATAAGGCAACAAAGAAGGACCCCTTTCTGCTCCCTTTCATCGATGAGATGTTTGGAATGGTTAGGCAACCATTCCTATTTCTGTTTCCTTGATGGATATTCTGGATTTCACCAAATTCCTATCCATCCTGACGAACAAAACAAGACCACGTTCACGTGCCCTTACGAAACATATGCCTACCGTAGAATGCCCTTCGGCTTGTGCAATGCACCTGCCTCATTCCAACGGTGCATGATGTCTATTTTCTCAGACATGATAGAAGATATCATGAAAGTTTTCATGGACGATTTCTCCGTCTACGGAAAAACCTTTGATCATTGTCTTTTGAGAACTTAGACAAGGTCTTGGAAAGATGTATAGAAAAGGACCTAGTGCTCAACTGGGAGAAATGTCACTTTATGGTCTGAGAAGGAATAGTTTTGGGAGATCTATCCGAACGTGGCATCGAGGTGGACAAGGCTAAGATCGATGTCATAGAAAGGCTTTCATCTCCTATCAACGTGAAGGGAATCCGCAGCTTCCTAGGCCATGCAGGGTTCTACAAGCGATTTATAAAGGATTTTTTCCAAATCGTCAGACCTCTCACTACTCTCTTAGCTAAAGATGCACCCTTGGAATTTAACGATGAGTACCACAAAGCTTTTGAAATCTTAAAGAAAGCACTCAGCTCCAATTATCCAACCACCAGATTGGAAGCTGCCTTTTGAAATCATGTGTGATGCTAGTGATTATGCTGTTGGAGCAGTCTTGGGGCAAACCAAGGATAAAAAGCGCCATGCCATCGCCTATGCTAGCAAGACCTTGATAGGACCCAACTTAATTATGCCACCACAGAAAAAGAACTCCTAGCCGTAGTCTTTGCTATAGACAAGTTTAGGTCCTACCTTGTGGTCACCAAGGTCATAATCTTCACTAACCATGCAGCCCTCAAATACCTCTTAACTAAAAAGGACGCTAAACTTCGCCTAATCCGTTGGATTCTCCTACTCCAAGAATTTGATCTAGAAATAAAAGATAAGAAAGGAGTAGAGAATTCTGTTGCAGATCCGTAAGGGGCCTGACCTCCGAGATTAGGAGAGCTTTCGAGGCTGTGGGGAAGGCTAAGGAGTTTAATGCTAGACCTTAGACAGCTTTTCCTACCGTAATTTAGGAATCAGGCGCTTAGTTTATTTTCAGAATTCGTCATCTAGGTTTAGTTCCTCTATTATTTATCATGTAGCACCTGTAATTTTATTTTAAACTCATGACTCACCGGTAATCATACCGGTACAGTCCCATTTTGTTTCCACTTGTGTTTTTTATTTTGATTAGAAGGAAGCACCGTTGCGCACAACAAGTGTGGGGGAGGCCTCCATATGTACACAATCACATCGCTTCACGAGGCCTCCACGGATGAGACGACCGATGCACTACACCACACGACTACACTTCACTGCACTCGGTTTGCCTCATCCTCCCGCTCTCTAAATTTCAGCACAAATAAATAAAAACAATAATAATTAAAAAGGATACATTTCTTGCTCACTCTCAATTAATTAGGATGATTGGCTTACATAAATTTTATTCTTTTCATACATACCAATGCTCATGACTATACACTATAGGACAGCATGCTGATTAGGTTGTTGATTTATGTGATATAGTATGATGACAGACCTCTATTCTCTATATGCTTAGCTAACTTGGGATGCTATTTTTTTTCCATAAAGCTTGCTTTATTCCTCAGTGATATAAATTCTCATCAGACCCATATGATAATTATCCACAATAAACTTTATATCATATGCTGCTTGCTTTCACATTGAATTTATCAAATTGTTGTGACCCTTTGTTAGGATTTTATTATACTTTCATGGTCATGTCCACTTGCATCCCACAAATATGCTAAACTCCTACACTGGGAGATAGCAATTCCATTTTCCCCATCCATCCACCAAATAAATATTCCTCACATTTTCATTCATATCCCTCCATGCTATCATTAAAAAGGAGACATGGCTGTATTAAAAAAAAAAGACAGAGAGAGAGAAACAAAATCTCTCCACATATATATATATATATATGAGACAGCCATGATTTCCAAATATTTCAAAAAAGGAGAGGATAGTGATAGGAGTTTGATTCCACTTCCACTTCCATTCCATCACACGTGCACCACATAACCATGATTGTGTAACTTACTTCGGACTTTAGACCCGGTTTTGACTTAGCAATATATGTGTTGCAGGTATGACTTCTATTTCCCTACCAAGCTCCACCAAAAAGCCCATCGTGAGAAAGTAGGAATAGAGGCAATACTTTGCCATAGTGAGGATCTATACACATACGTATATTGAGCGATTGATAGAATCACTTGAGGATATTAGCTTGTTAATCTTTCGAAAATGCTTCCAATTCCCAAGTCTTGCTTAGCTTAGAGATAGTATGGCTTGTCAATGCGGTTCCATTTTTCAACCACTCAAATTAGTATGAAGACACATCCAAGTCTGGGTATAAGTATTGTGATTGGAATAACCTTTATGTTTACTTCATATCGCCTAGTTAATAATGCTAAGTTTTTCTTCTTCCCTCAGGATGAGCGAAGAACTAAGTGTGGGGGAGTTTGTTGATGGTCTTTAAGTGTCATATTTGACCGTCAAATCTCTGCATAAATAGTCAAAATAATACATTAAAATTAGGTTTATTACTAACCAAGTTCCACAAGTTTTGGTGTACATTGTATTTAGGTGATTTATCCAGAATTATTGAGAGAAAAAGATAAGAAAAGTATATCCCATGATGTTTAAAAGGATCCATGGGTTATTCAATGTATAAAATTTGTCCAATTACCAAAACCCACTACGGAGAAGGGATTGAAACCCACTCAGGAGGAGCCCAAAAGAAGCCAGGCCTGAGTGGGACCACCACAGGTCGGTCGACCTGGTGGGTCGCTGACCTGTCAGTGGGATCAATCAGGCCCCACTTTGACAGGAAACTTCCAACCGACATACCAAAGGCGGTGTTGACCGGGCTCGGGAGTTACCGACTCCAGGTGGCGGGAAAAAAGGGAAAGAAGGAGGGAAGGAAACTCACCCCCAAAGGCACCTCCACCTATAAATAGGACCCCTCTCCTCACTCTCTAGGATCAACTCTTCACTCCACTTTTACATTTGTGCTGCTGTATTAGAGGCTTAGGCTCTTAGGCTCTAGTCCTTAGAGTTCTAGAAAGGAAGAGAGCGAGGTGAGGTTCTCCAAGAGAAGCGCTGGCCTGTCGGTGTTCTCTTGGCATAGGATCCTCTACTCGAGTCGGAGTAGTGGCCTGTCATCACTTTGCTTCACACTTGAACCCCGACGGATGCTTTATTTAATCAAGTAAGTATTCGTGCATACTTTTTGAGTATATTGTCTTAGTATGGTAAGTAATGTTTATTCTGCGCTTACTAGTTCACTGTATACTACTTAGTATATGCTTTAACTTAATTACGGGCTAGATCCATGCGCAAGGCTAAAGTAGTAATAGTCTCAGTAGACGTGGTGTCTAGATAGAATATTACCTGTGAGTAGTGTGTATCCCACGGAGCTTGAGGTAGGCGGCTTGAAGTGACAGCCTTGTCCGTCCTTTGTAATCCTCCACGTCCTGATACATAAGTAGTTTTTATAGTTACTGGAGTCTTTTTCCTGGATTGGGAGTAAACTAGAGTACCTCTTTTCCCTGGATCATGACGAGGGTGGTCAACAAAGTTCTGGTAGTACCTCTTTTTATGATCCTTGCAAGGATCACACTACAGTTCACTATTTTACTAGACGCAATGTCCGATTGTTCTGTTTAAACAAACTTCATGCAATGAGCACTGTGATGCAAGCAACATCATAAATTGTTTCCCAATCATGCTAATTAGTCTTATCTGGTTATCTTTGTTGTGAAATCTTACATTTACTTGAAAATGTATAACAATGACCTTTATGCACCTTTAAAATATATACTTATTACATACTGACCATATGTGTAATTTCACAGGTACTTCCGGCTATATGTTAGTGCACGGGAGTATTATCGTTACAAGCTTTAGATAGGGAAGGAGAGTTCAATGTATTGTTTATGGGGGCAGACTCTTCCGACAATTTATTATTGAGACATATGTGAAGGTCGAGTCCATGCATCTAGATTGGTACTTACTACCAAAACATCAAAAATTGATTCGTGCCGATCTCTATCAGGTACATTAAATAACATATAACATAACTTGAAGAATTTAATTTTAATAAGCTTCAATAACTAATTTCCTCCGACTACTCCTATGTAGGGAATTGTTGATACACTCCAGGCTGGAGAAGTTCGTGCTTCATAGGCAGGAAAGAGAATAGTCCTGCCAACAACATTCCAGGGGGTGACCTGTGATCTGCAATCAAGGTTCCCTTGATGCAATGACTTTAGTGCAACGTTTTGGCAAGCCAGACATTTTGTGACCATGACCTGCAACCCATATTGGGATGAGGTTACCAGAGAACTTCTCCCAGGACTAGACGCCTCAAGATCGGCCAGAACTTGTAGCAAGAGTCTATAGAGCGAAGCTTCGGGATTTGCATGATCGCTTAATCAAGAAGAAGCACTTTGGTGAGGTAGCTGCATATGCACATGTCACTGAGTTTCAAAAGCGGGGCCTGCCACATGAGCATTTCCTTTTGATAAGGGCCAATAAGGACAAGCTCAAACAGTCCCGATGATTTTGATAAGTATATTTCTGCTGAAATCCCTGACAAGGAAAATTATCCAGTGCGCCATGACCTTGTTTGCAAGCATATGATGCATGGTCCTTGTGGTGTTTTGAATAAGAAGTGCCCCTGCATGATAGATGGGAATGCCGTTTTTGATACCCTCGCCAGTTTTGTGATTCTACACAGCAAGGCAAAGATTTATATCCAGTCTATAGGAGAAGAGATGATGGCCAAAATGTAAAGATTAGGTGTGCCAAGTTGGACAACATATGGGTAGTACCCTATAACTATCAATGTTGAGATTTGTTCAAGTATCAAGGCCGTTAAATATTTGTACAAGTACATTTATAAAGGACATGATGCATCATCTTACAGTTGACAAATCTGAAAATGAGAGTGATGTGGTCAATCAAATTAAGCAAGGTTTGTAACTCCTTTCGAAGGAGCTTATCGATTGTTTGGTTTACCTTTATATCAAGTGTCTCCTTCTGTGCTACAGCTTGGTCTTCATCTACCGGGGATGCACATGGTTGCATACAAAAAAAATGATGACTTGCGGGATCTTCTTGGCCGTGAAAGTTCAGAGAAGTCAATGCTAACCGAGTACTTCAAACTGAATTCTGTCGATCCAGCTGCGCAAAAGTATCTATATAGAGATTTGCCAGAATGATATCGTTGGGATAAGTCTTCAAAGAAATGGATTCCAAGGAAGCAAAGGATGCAGATTGGACGTATGGTATATGCAACTCTCGCTGAAGGTAAGGTATTATTTGCGAGTACTTTTGAATCATGTGAGGGGTGCAACTTCGTTCGATCATCTCAAAACCATCTGTGGTGTGTTATACTCCTGTTTTAGGGAGGCATGTGAATTATTGGATTAGTTGACACTGATGACTCTTGATAAGTGTTTATCTGAAGCGGTGATTTGGCAGATGCCAAATTCTCTCAAGGAACTTTTTGCCACAATAATAGTGTATTTGAAGAAACTAACCGTCGCTGGTCGTGGGATAAACATTTTGATTCACTTTTCGTCGCTGTAGAAATGAGACTGTCCAGTAACAAATGGTGCTTCGGGACATCAATAGCATTTTGAGCCCCATGGGAAAATATATTTGAATCTATGGGTTGCCCAGCTTGGATGAACAGGTAATAGAATATATATACTTTAATACTATAAATTTCCAAATCATCATATATGTAGTTTTGACCAGCAAAATTTTACTTTAACAATGATTCTGTACATCTATTGTCCTTATGAACAGATAGATCTTGATTCCCTGTTGTGGTTATATTATTGTTGGTTTTATTACATAGCAGGAAACTAACTTGCTTTCTATTGAGAATTAGTATGGATGTAGTCAGTTTCCTTTGCTAACGAATCATATCACGCTACATCCTGGCAGCAGCAGCAGGAGGCCTTCTATATTAACACCGTGCAGGATATAATTTGAAATTATTTCTAACAAAAATCAATCATCAATCACGTTAGAAATATAATATAATTAATTAGGATTCCAAGGCCTGACTCAATTTTCCCTAATAATCCCAGCTGCCTCCTAATTGAAGCTTGGAAGGCAAATATTACCTCCCAAATGACGAGCTCTGATTTGGAAAGACAATTATGTGCATGTAAATTTCCTATTTGAGTAAACCAACAATAAAAAAAAAAAAAGAAGCAAGATTACCTCTGCACATCAGGAGCGCCTCGAAAGGTGAAGCTGGCGTACTAATCCCGCCGCACATCTTGCTTGCTGAACCGAACGACGAATCTTCTCAACCGAACGAGGTAACCATCGATGCTCGTATTGCTCATGCGTGTCCATAGGTTGTCCCTTGGATCAATCTCAAGCTAGCACGTCTATTTAACACATGCAGCCGCTCAAACCGGGCTCAGCCACCGCTCGCCGACGCTGGGCGCCGCAGCTACAAGCCGCCGGGTCCGCTGCTGCGGGGCGCCGCCGATGCGGGCCACTGCCGCTCCCTACGCCACCGCCGCGTGCAGCGCCCTGGCCCGACACCGCCAGGCTAAGCAAGCCATCGAGCGGTGCCGCTGCCGGGCCCTACCGCTGCCGGGCTCAGCCACCTCGAGCTGACGCCGGGCGCCGCAGCTACAAGCCACCGGGTCCGCTGCTGCCGGGCGCCGCCGATGCGGGCCACTGCCGCTCCCTACGCCGCCGCCGCACGCAGCGCCCTGGCCCGACGCCGCCAGCCTAAGCAAGCCATCGAGCGGTGCCGCTGCCAGGCGCTACCGCCGCTGGGCTCAGCCACCTCGAGCCGACGCCGAGCGCCGCAGCTACAAGCCCCCGGGTCCGCTGCTGCCGGGCGCCGCCGATGCGGGCCACTGCCGCTCCCTACACTGCCGCCGCGTGCAGTGGCCTGGCCCGACGCCGTCAGGCTAAGCAAGCCATCGAGCGGTGCCGCTGCTGGGCGCTACCGCCGCCGGGCTCAGCCACCTCGAGCCGATGCCGGTCACAGCAGCTACAAACTGT
>LFJQ01000563.1:0-21751 GCA_001182835.1 Oropetium thomaeum
GCCGTCGTCCGCCGCCTCCGCCGCCCGATCGTCGCCGTTGACCCCATGGTGAGGAGCCCCGTATCCGCGCTTGCTTTTGGTGCATCCCGGCGTCGAGAATCTTACACCATAGCCCTAGATTGCATCGCGCCGCCCCTCGTCGGCCATGGCACCGCCCCGCCGCGCACTGTCGTTGCGCCGTCGCGGCGCGCTGTGGATCTGACGGCTGGGAATTGATTCCCCCGCGCCGCGTCGTAAGCCGGGTCCACGGACCCGTAGACCATACACTTTACTGTTGCATAGACCCGGTTCATGGGTTTACTATATAAAAAATAATTCAAGTAAAAGGGAAATCATTCCAGCGGTGTAGATTTTGTAGTTAGGTCCCTCTCGTTAGCGATATTTTCAATTAGTCCTTTTGTATTGTTTGTAGAGTTAGATTTAATTTTTTGTAATTACAAATAGGTCTCTGGTAGCTCTGTTTTTGCAGATTAACCCTCACAACTTTGGAAGCTCATAACTTTTGATTCCTAGCTCCGTTTTTAGCGGTTTTCACGGCCACGTTCTCACCATTTCGAGTAGAATCTGTTAGAATTGTTGTTTACTATTTTGTACCTGTTTGATGTACTGTTTTCTTAATTATTGACTGTGGTCTTGTTTGATGTTGTGTTCCAACGGTAGAAGGATAGCCCGACCTGCGAAACTTCCAAGACCAGGAGTTTGGTCAGTACATTCAGCAGCCGCCACCTCTGCAGGTCTACTTACTGCAGCCACCATTTGACCAGCAGCAGTATTTCCCTCTGCCTCCTTTCCGCCGCAGTACTACTATCAGACCGGAGAGCCAGGCAAGTGTCCTTGACCATTATGCTCCTATTCTTTCTATCTGTCACTTTAATGCATGCAAGTTAATATGAATCCTATGGTCATGCCCTTCCTGATTTACCTTGTCGCCTGTGGTTGGGTATTAATATTGGGTAGATCATGCTTAGTCTTGCTATAATTTGGGGATGATTAAACAATGAACTTTATTGTTAATCTTGATTAATGCTCAACTTCAACTAAGAATCACAATGGGAATGATAATCGTTAGCAACATGGCATAGGAGGGCCCGGCAGGTGGATGTGGATGATGAGGTGGGTTTACACAGGTGTTCTGTGTTGTATCCAATGGGGGAATTGGGTGGTTCCTGTTCGAGATTATTTTAACCGCTTTATGGAATGCGTAACCATGATAACAGCACAAATCACAAGCTGAATATGAAAAACTTGATTAAGTAGTTTGTTGATTCCTTTGTACCACTGCGATCAAGGGAAGGGTACGGATGCAAGAGGGTTGCCGTGAAAACAGGAAGCTTCCACGCCAGCGAAACCTTAGCGGGATTGCAGGCGGCCTAGGAATCACTTTCGAAAAATCATGCGGTGGTCTTTTGTCTTCACACCTTAGGAAGTGTGGGGTAACACGGAGACATAGTCACTGACGGGTGACGAAATCACCGACTTGTGGTACAGTTGTGCACCTCTACAGAGTTTATAAAACTGTCTAGATAGCCAGGCTCGCAGTCATGAGCGGCATGGAAACTTCGATAATAGATAGCATGGTTTGGTTGGGATCTGGTGGGGTACACAGGTCCGGGATAGTACTAATACGTAACTAGCACTAGGGTGCAGGCGGGTAGCCTGTGACTTGGTTTGAGGTAGGGTAGCCTCATGGTTGACAAGTGGGTAACTTGTCATTATGCACCGGTGTGCACATTGGTATATTCACCTAGTAATAGGTTGCTAAAAATATGAACTTGACATAGGTTGCTTCTTTTTTAAACCTATTTAAGCCTTCTTTTTTTGTTGAGCCACTCATGTCATATTTTCCTACACTTACGTATAAATTATACTCACCCTTGCCATACACCATTCGCCAATTTTTGCTGTTTAGAGGATGCACCCGAGGCAGGCTTCTTCGGTGGAGACTCTTCTTCCTAGGTAGGCGTTCCCCCCGTTCGATTGCTATGGCGTTGTGGGGCCTTCGTCCGCTAGCTCCGTCCGTTGTCACATTTAGCCCTTGTGTGGCACTTTTGTACTTTTGATTCGAACTATGTAATAAAGACAATGGAATATTTTGTACTGCTATATTTCTGTCTCTCGTGTGATGTAATTCCTGGGCACACTTGAGTTCGGTTTACTGTCATGAAACCGGGTGTGACAAGTAAAGTGAAAGCAGAACAAGTCTAAAACTCCAGAAGTAAAGAGAAAGCAGAACAAGGGGTTCTGGGATCCAGAAGAGTGCTAGAACTCCAGAAGTAGCAAAAGCAGAACAAGGGGTTTCACTTGCCATAACATACTTCTGTTACAGTTCCGGCTCCAGAAGAGTTCTGGAACTACAGAAGTAAAGCGAAGCAGAACAAGGGGTTCTGGGCTCCTGAAGAGTTCTGAAACTCCAGAAGTGAAGCAAAAGCAGAACAAGGGGTTCCGCTTGGCATGACATACTTCTGGCACAGTTCCAGCTCCAGAAGAGTTCTGGATCTCTAGAAGTAAAGCAAAAGCAGAACAAGCGGTTCCGCGCGGCCGCCAAGTTCACGGACGGCTTGCCAATAATAATCTTGAAACAATGTGGAATCAAAACGAGCACTTATCCATGTGTTCTTAAAATTCTGTTTTGCTTGCTAAAAATCTTGAAACAAATGGACATTAATCATGACTGTTTCTTTTTCCCTTTTGCATATACAATATAGATTGATTTTTTTTTGTTTTAATGGTAGTGCTATGGAGTCAAACGACATCCTTTTCCCATATTGCATATACTCTATGGATTAACTTCTTTTAGTCCGAATGTGCTCTTTGTTAAGATGTGGCAATATGCCCAACAATTTTTTTTAAATCATCAAATATAATAGGATCATTTATTTTAATATATGCTTTGAGCTAAAAGTGTTGCTTTGTCATGAACCCGTAGCAACGCACGGGCATTCAACTAGTATAACTATAATGATGTAAAGTTATTATAAGAGACAAACGATCTTACCTAAAAAGAAAGAAAAAGTGTTGCATATTCACATATTCGTAGCCAATAAACCTAAAGAACTTATCCTTTTAACAAGGTGGTGGGGATCTCGATGGGATTGACCTGAGGCAGGTCATATTGGACCTTCAAAACCTCCCGCTCGCTCCATTCCATGGCGCCGTCGAGATGGACGTGTAGTACCACGTCAAGGGGTTTTTTTGAAATAATATTATTTTAATTATTAATTTAAAAAGTAGCTGTCGGTTGGGGAAAATTATAGAAGTAGAAGCCAGTCGGTAATCGGACGACCGATAAGGGGCCTATCGGTCATCTGGAAACCGATATGTGGCTATCGGTCTTCGGAAACCCGACTAGCCGCCATGTGTGCTGCCACGTTGTCAATCGGACGCGCGAACGGGCTGTCGGGCGAGGAGGAGACCTGTCGGAAATCCGATTACCGATAGGCTGCAAAGCTGGGCCAGTCGGCCGAAGGGCCCTGATTTGTGTCGCTACCGGTTTACGGGTGACCGATAGGTCACCGAACATATCCCGCGGCGCTCGTCCGTGATTTTGCATTTCCAACTGCGTTAGCTCACGACAAAGGGCGCGGCGGCGGGGAGGAGGGGAGTTGCGCGGCGGGGAGAGGAGGCGCGCGCGTGGGAAGAGAAGAGGAGAGCAGGAAGAAAGAAAGGGAAAAAGAAGAAGAGAAAGAGGAGGAAGAGAAGGAGAAGAAGGAAGAGGAAGAAGGAAGAAGAAGGAAGAGAAGAAGAAAGAACGTACACGTGAGATTATAAGTAAGTATTATAAATTATTATTTGATTAAGTAATATAAGTTTACTTAGAATACAAGTTTAGTTTTGTGATGATTGTTTAGAAGTGATTTATTTTAGATATTATCTGTAGTATAGATTGTTTGATTCATGAAATCTGTATTGTATTTTTGTTCGTAAGAAATAAGGTCGAAGTTCGTAGAGATATTATGAAATTAGAAAGTAAATAAATGGTAGCTAAAGATATTTTTGTTGTCAGGATGTCAAGTGTCGTCAGATTTAAAGTATTTTACGGGGAAGAGAAATTAGGCATTGTGAATACGTAGATTTGAATGAATTTTCATATATGGATAGTTGGTTTAATGGGCCCTGTGAGGTACCCAGAGTGGAGGGTGGGAGATGGTTGCGAGATTTGTTAAATATCCTTACATCGTTTGCTGATGAAAGTTTTAATTCTTAAGATGTATGAAGGGGTATACAAATGGGAATTTTTTTGTGTTCGTATGTATGGGTATCAGAAAATGTTTGACTACGTCCTGCTTGTTCAAGATGAATCGAGTAGGACATCGGAAGACCATGAGGAAATAGCTGAAAGTTATGTCAAAGTTTCAAATACTGCAGCAATCGCTGAGGCCATAGAGCAAAATATTGCAGTTCAAAATAATACTACCGCAGAACAGCTTAATCAGACGCACGATGAGGTTGGAGAAGGCCGGATGGACATGACGGTTGCAAATTGTGGAGAAGAGAATGAGGTCATTGTAGATGAGAAGCAGAGAGATGATGAGGAGTATGAAACTTTTGTGGACACACGAGGCGGGTGGAGGGAGGGTGATGAAGAGCTAGAGGACTGGGTTGATATGGACAATATGATATGTGATGGTCACAACTCAGCCTGAGAATATGATGTTGTAGAAGTGAGGCAGGGCCAGATGTTTTGTGATAAGGGGGATTTGCAAATGGCGGTAAAGCGGTGGGCATATTCTGAAAAGAAACAGTTTAGAGTGATAAAT
Organism: Oropetium thomaeum; assembly: GCA_001182835.1. Taxonomy (NCBI): domain Eukaryota; kingdom Viridiplantae; phylum Streptophyta; class Magnoliopsida; order Poales; family Poaceae; genus Oropetium; species Oropetium thomaeum. The sequence goes on from LFJQ01000563.1 coordinate 4,758, forward strand.
TCAAACCCAAGTACATATGATATAAAGTGTATTGCTCCAGATTGCAGGTGGCGTGTTCATGGGTACCACAAAGAATAAGACATCATTTGTTGTCTCTATTGTACCTTACTCGTACGTTACAAAATACTTTTTGAAGCATAGAAATATGACAATAAAATTTGTTGTTGATGCACTGTATTCAGAGATAGTAAAAGACAGCAATGTCTCCTTCGCTATCATGCATAGTATACAGAAGATATTGGTATGACATATCATATGACATGACATGGAGGGTAAAACAGAAAGCATTAGAAAGAAGGTTTGGCACATACGAGGATTCATATCATAATCTTCCCGCATTACTTAAAGTTATTCAAGATCGAAATGCGGGGACTGTAAGTGTATGGCATGACTTTGTGAATGCAAATGGTAACATGACACTTCACGTGTTTTCTGATCATTTGGATGCATGATTGCAGCGTTTAGACACTGCCGATATGTATGGATGGGACATTCTTGACCGGCAAGTATAAAGGGCAACTTACTGCTATTGGGTTGATGGAGAGAAGCAAGTTGTGCCAATTGCATTTGCATTTGTGGAGCACGAGACAACTGAAACTTGGTTGTGGTTCCTTCGGTGGCTTAAGAGAGCTATTGTTGAAAATAAGCCAGATATTTACATCATACATGATCGGAATGCTGGTCTATTATCAGCAATTGATATGTTGCAGACGAATAGTATGGATGAAGGATTTTGGCCGGGTTTACACAGTCATTAGTGCATGAGACATTTGGCTGCAAACTTTCACCGACAATTCAAGAGTCAACGGCTAATGAATATGTTCAAGAAGCTATGCAAGCAAAACCAACGTTCAAAATGTGATAAGCTATTAGTGGATCTTGATAAATTAATCAACAATCAAATGAAGGAGTTAATACATATGGCTGTGCCAGGTTATGATGCAGAGACACTTCCTTTGGATCCTCTTCCTAATGAACCACACAACGTGACACGAAGGTGAAAGGGGGAAAGAAGAGTGAGGTGTTTCTCGGATTGGATAAAGGAGGAGTCAATGGAGAAATAGGCATTGATAGAAGACCGAGATAGATCCCGCTATGATATAATGACAACTAATCTCACTGAGGTTTATAATTGGGTTATGAAAGGTACACGAAGCCTTCCACTTGTAGCTATCGTTGAGGGTATAACACGTGGCACACAGACATACCTGCAACAGCAATATGCTAAAGCAATGTTGAACATGTCAAACCATCAAGTAGTGTACTCCTCTAAAATCACAGAGTATATGAAAGAGAAAAGTGAGAAAGGTTAAAGACATTTAGTTCGGAGGACAGGTAACAGAGAACTAGTTTTTAAGGTGCCGTTGCGCGGGAAGAGCGGGCTTGGCATTGCTCGTGCTGAAGTAACAATGGAATGCATACTGTGGCCTTGTTTGAACAAATGTGAGTGCACATGTAACAAGTCAAAGTTGCTGCATTTAACCTGCTCTCGTATTCACCTCTTGTACAAAAAAAATTTGATACCTATAATTTTGTGTCACCATACTACTTGAAGCAAGCAATAGAGGCTACATGGCGTGGTGAGTTACTCGGTTGGAGAGCCATCTCTGACTTCACACGGCTACCACAGGGGCAAGCAGCTTGGATCCCGATCCAAGCAAGCGAATTACAATGAAGGGTCGTTGTAAAATACGCCGAATAAAGAATGGTATGGATGCCAGTCAGTCACGTGGGGTTGCAAAAAGTGCATCGTTTGCAGAGGTAACCATTACAAAAGGATTACAACTTCTACCTTGTCGAAAGGCCTGACGGCACTGAGCTTCGACGTGTTCCAATGCGGAGGGCGACCGCACGGAAAGAGGAGATCATCTACTTAATTCTGCCATGTGTACTATGTGACATGTATTCAGAGATGTATTATGGCATGTTATATTTTTATTATGGGATGTATTATGACATGCTATTTTTGTTATGGGATCTATTAAGTCATGTAATACTTTTATTGTGGGATCTATTAAGTCATGTATTGTATTGAGCTATCGGTTTGCAAATGAACTATTGTATATATGCTTTTATACTTAATTATGTTATTAAATGTTGTCCTTTCTTTCTTACAGCTATGAAGTTGATCGATCCGGCAATTGATTCGAAGCATCGCTCTTACTCTGAGACCGGTGATCTTTACGATCCCCTTCGACTACGGAGGTTTGACAACTTTTGGACATTGGACGAACTTCAAACGTATTAATTAAAAAAATTTAGTGTTACACATTACGCTACATTTTAAGACAAATTTAAAATTGTTTTGTAGGTTGCGGGCATCTGGATTACTACCACTCGCGCTGATGTTGAACCCCAGGGGTAGGAGGTCTCCTCGGTTTCCCATTGACCGTGCACTACTCACAGCTTTGGTGGACCGTTGGCGACCAGAGACCCACACGTTTCACCTACCAGTGGGTGAGATGTCTCCGACATTACAGATGTGTCGATGCTATTAGGTCTCCTGTGGCAGGGGATGTGGTTTTCCCTCCTCCGGTGCAAGCTACGTGGATGCATGATAATCTTGCACCGATTTAAACAACGTCCTTCCGAACAAGATCAGCTCTAGTTCAACGATAGCCATGGACCTACTAAGGCATGGCTACAACAATTTCGAGCAGAGGCATTGAGTGCAGATGCGGAGGATTGGAGTGCGACGACATTTGGAGGCGTACCTTCTTTGGTTGTTTGGATGGGTCATGTTCACGAGCACGCACTAGGACACTGTTGACAAGCGTTTGATAGGCGTCGTCCAGATAATAGCTGACATAGACGTAGCACAGATGCCCCAATTTAGTTGGGGGTCTGCCGTGTTGGCTTCAACGTATAGCGTTGTGGCGGTTGTAGACGGGAGTAGTGCAGGCTCACTTACAAGCTGCCCTTTGTTGCTGATGTTGTGGTGTTACGAGCGTTTCAACATTGGATGACCTACTTTTTCCTCGTACGATTCATATGATGACGACCTGTACACGGATGAGGAGGATGACATAGACAGGCCTACAATGGGATCCCTATGGTGTCAGAGAAAGGTAAGAAAAATATTTTTTCATTATGTCAAATTCGTCGTATATTCTAGTTTCTAACTAATATATTAAACGTAATGCGGATGACTTGGACGACAGGCACCGTCCGTAGGGGGTATCCACACTACGTGCTTGCGTTTAATCAGCTTAGAACTGATCATGTCCGTTGGACGCCATTCAATCTGCTGGAGGTCCAGAGGCGTGCGCCGCGCGGGTTGTCCCCTATGCACTCGTGATGACCACCTGAGGTTGACGAGGACACCTTGTACGACATCGTTGTCGAGCCATACGCGGTGAACCGAGTGATGCATCAGCTAGGACTGTTCCAGCCATTCCCGATTCCCAGTCCGTCCATCATGATCATATGTAAGTATATTTACTGTGTAGACCGTGTCATCCAAAACGAGTTTCTTTTCAAACCTGCAGGGAGTACACACTAGGACATTGTTAACATCATTGCAGGATGACTAAGAAAGGCCATGGCCTCGCTTACGAAGAATCATGAGTCGCAAAGATGCTGCCGTGGATTCAGCATTGGGCTAGTGCTGCTGAGGATGTTTGGGTTCCCCGCTGGCCCTTTCGTGGAGGAAGCGTATTTTTCGTACTTATAGTGGTGCACGGCCAGAACACGCATTCGATGTCACCCAGTGCCCGCAGAGGTTATTGGCACAATGCGGACATCACAGACACGTTCACTCCACAGCCGGGTTCGACGTACCACATGCTGGTACGTACTTTCCATAAAACTATATTTCTTGTATGTCATGTGTCGGACTCATATTCGTATTTCACATGCATATAGTCAGAAGTATGTGCAGAGGTCAGCAGAACTTGAGGCTTACGCACAGCGGTGCCATTCGAACCCTCCTAGGTTCGATGAGCGGGAGATGGAGCAGGACTACTGCGCCTTGCACGGCGCTGTAAGGACGCCCTTCGGTGCGCATCATGTTCTCAGTCCTACGACGTACGTCCGAGGTGTCAGCCAGGTTCCGTCCAACCTCCCACTTGGTTATATTTCTGCAATTTGTCATAAACAACACATAGTTTTAAAATTAATAATTAAAATGATATTATTTGACAAAAATTACAGGGTCCGGCCTCGCACTGCAGCACCCTCTTTCCGTTTTGACAAGGAACCCTCTCCTTCTCGGATGAACATCGACGCCGGTCCGTCCCATTTTCAGGAGGCCCGTCTGTCCCATTTTCAGGAGCCCGGCCCATCCCATTTGTAGGCCGGTGCATCAGGCATCCCTTTTGGCTCCACTTTCATTCCCACGCCAGGTTATCAACCCCAGTAGGTTCACCTTCTCTATGACGCATTTGATTCGTAATTTTTTTTTAACTATGCCTTTATGAATGAGTGAAACTAATACTCTAATATTAGGTGCCTACACGAGGAACCAGGGATCGACACACTTCACGCCCTCCAATTCGAGCTGACAACATGGAGCAACGTGGAAGTGCAGGATTATTCACAGATGCACGGAGCTCCTGTACCGACTCAGCTCACACAGCAGGCGGAATCGACCCCTGTGGACGGTCCTAGGACTTGCCACACACGTGACCACCTCACTTACCCTACAAATCAGATTAGGCACCGGAAGACCCGACGTCATCAAGGTTGATTATTCATCAGGACAGTACGTCATGATAACTATATTCTCCTATGGTTCTCTCGTATTACGGTTATGTTGTACTATAGTTATGTGTGACTATAATTATGTTCTACTATGGTTATGTTGTATTATGATTATGTGTATTATCAGAAATCTGCAACATATTTCAGTCCTTCCATCTCTGACATGTGCTGCCATATAACGCCAGGGAATCCAATAAAGTTCGTCTGTCAATCATTATTTCGTCGCACAGAAATATGTCGGGCTTCAAGACTGACTCCGATACCCTAATTCGGTACTCCGATCTCCGACATGCGGTCGCACATAGCGTCAGGGAATCCAATAAAGGCTATCTCTGAAACACTATTTGATGCCACTAAAACATGTCAGCCATCAACACTCCGATTCCCTATTCGATATTCCGATATTTGACATGTCGTCCTACATAGCACTAGGGAATCTAAAGTGTTGCCCTGTACAAGATTCTTTTCAATGCATCACCCCCGCCTCTATATATCATGCCATGCCCCCTTCTTCTTGCATATACAAAGTTCAAATTACCAACTTCATCAATGGCTAGTAGAGGTCGTGGTCGTGGAGGTCGGGGGGCCGTTCCAACCCCTCCTTCGGTCGGCGGACCAACATGGTTTCCCGAACCAAAACCAGAGTTTCCCCTAGAGTTCAAGTCTGAATTCAGTCCAGATAGTCCTCTGCGTCCATACGATGCTACGAAGCAGAAATGGCCCAAGTGTAAACATGGCGCTGACGCTATCGTGCAAACAATGGACTATGACAAGGATACTGGTCGCCGTTTTTTTCGCTGTCCTTACGGAGCGGTAACTATAATTCTAATTTTCTGTGCATATCTAACTGTCTTTATTATTCAACAACACTACTTTTTATTAATTTATTATTCTTTTCATAGTCCTATGATGATGACGACAATTGCGGATGGACTGCATCGGTTGATCCCGAAGCAATCTATCTGTATCGACACTTCATCACCTACCTCGAGGACAAAATCTTCGACCTCACCTAGCTGCTAAATGCTTAACTCTAAACCATCAAATGAAGATCTTATCATTTCCATCATTGACGATGATGACATGATATGGTGCGAGGTCCTGTATTGTAGATGCCCACATCACAAGGCTAGACCTACTAAACCTCCACCGCAACAGCGTCCTTCCTCATCTTCTCATTTTTCCTAGCTGCTCTAAGTATGGTACAAATAATCGACGATACCCACGTAGTTACCGGTAGTGTAGAAGAGAATGTATTGTACTTGTAACTTGGTTTCTATCAATCAAGTATTGTATATTCGTAATTTCAAACCAATTCGCATGTATACTTTTTTAATTTAACAAAAAAAATTTTCTCTAAAACGTCCAAACTACAATGTGCAACAAAATAATCATACACAACATACATATAAAATATATAACGAAATTTTTTTTTAACATGGGGGCCTATCGGTTTTCCGATTACCGATAGGTCTATCGGTTTTTTCAGTTACTGATAGGCTTCTGTCGGTGTTAAACATCCTCGATAGGAGGGACCTGAGGACCTATCGGTTTTAAAATACCGATAGGTGCTGTCGGGCGTATCTTCTCCAGACTACTCACCTCCTGGACGTCACATCGACGCCTCGTCAGCGCCATAGGGGCTATTGATTTTCAGATGACCGATAGGCCCCTTATCGGTCGTCCGATTACCGACTGGCTTCTACTTCTATAATTTTCCCTGATCTGACACCTACTTTTGAAATTAATAATCAAAATAATATTATTTAAAAAAAAACACACATCAAGGAGGTCGAGATGTCGGGCAGCAGCGAGCTGCCGGCGGCTCCTAACGCTCCTCCGCCGCGCTCCGACCTGCGGCTCATGGAGACTGCCCCGTTCAGACCGGGGGCCTCGGGCAACGGCTCTCCGCTGCCAATGTCCAGGGCCGTGCCGGCGCGCGCGGGGCAGCCCAAGTCGATCCTTAAGAAGAGCAGTGACGAGGGTGGTAGCGCGATGCGAGAGGGCTCTTGTGTGAAGTTCATGCTCGACGCCGGGGGACACCAAGCTCCAGCCTTCTGCACTGCCAACGAGCGCTGGTGGCGGCGGCAACGGCGTGGACAGCGGCGCACCAGTCAGAGGCGCCAAGTCGGTCGGCTCGACGCCGGGGACACCAAGATCCAGCCTTCTGCACTGCCGACAAGCGCTGGTGGCGGCGGCAACGGCGTGGACAGCGGCGCACCAGTCAGAGGCGCCAAGTCGGTCGGCTTGCGGCACAGCCGCCACTTCAGCCTCCGGCGCGTACCCAGCAGCCACCCATGCGCGCCACCACTCAACCCGCAGCTCAGCCTCCCCGCACTGCCGCCGCCCACGCAGGCTCTCCCGCCAGCGCCGCCTCTACCGTACCAAGCTCGCACCAGCGAAGGACAGCTGCCGTACCCATCTCCCTCGCCACACCGATGCATTTCCCAGCCAGCCGTCGCAGCAGCTGCCGTACCCACCTCCTCGCCATAACGACTCCGTGCTCCCTGGACAGCCACCGCTGCCATACTAGCCTCGTCACGCCGGCTTCCCCGGCCAGCAGCAGCAGCCATACCCTCCCGCGCTCGGCGATGACGTTCCGGCGTGGAAGAGGAACGAGAAGGAGCTCAAGGACGAGGAGTGGAGGGTGATGACCGGGATCGCCAAGTTGGTGGAGCCGCTGACAGACAAGGACGCTGCGTAGATTCCACGCAGGGATTTCAGCCCCTTAAGTGAAAGCACAATATTATGCAGTATTATAAGACGAACTAACAAGTAAAGAATAACACTAAGACTAAAACAATATACTCATAAATTAAAGCACAAAATATTCACTTAAATAAGAGAAGTATCGGTCGACTTACAAATGCAAAGCAAGAATATTTACAGGCCAACGCCCTGTCCTGACTTAGTGGACGATCAAAACCGAGAGAGAGTGCCGACAAGCCGGCACTACCCTCTGAATAACCTCCGCCTCGCTCTCTTTCTACTAAAACTCCAAAGACTAGTGGCTAAGCCTTTAATATTAGTAGCACGATGAATATGGAGTGTTGAGTTGATGAAATAAAGTGGGAAGGAGGTTAGGACAAGATCTTGGAAGAGTGGACTTCCTCCTCCCCTTTTCTTTCTTTCGCGCCACCCGGAGACGATAACTCGTGGGAACAGGTCAGCACTGTCTTAAGATATCGAGGGAAGCACCACGTGAAAGATGGGTCCGAGAGGGACCAAATGCAGCTTGATCGAGCTTCAGCTTTTGGTGGGCTCCTTGGCTCGGGATTCGGCGTTTTTCCTCTTTCGAAGCCCGTAAGGTCAGGTATATGGGTGTCAGTATTTGTTTGGATTCGGATTATGACAAATTATATATCCGTTTTGATCGTCTCACGAGCTCTTCACAATGATACAATCCAAATCCTCATTGGAGAATATTTCAATAATGATTATTTGAATCTTTGCTCTTATATCAGATTTCAACACCTGCATAAACCAGACACATGTTCTTTTGGTTGCTTGAGATAGTTTTGGGTTGGCAGGAAGTAACTAAATTGTTCCGGTTTCCTATTGGGAACCCTTGCTATGTCGCTAATTCAATGTACCTTCTAAACCAGTCCACATATTCTTTTGCTTAAGATAGTTTGTGGTTGGCAGGAGTATCTAAATTATTTTGATTTCCTATTTCCTCCCTGCTATGGCGCTGCCTATATTTGCAACAAGAAGTGACAAAAAGGAATAGCACTTCTGTATAGTTTCTCTCAAGGTGTATTACCCTAAAAAAAATGGAATGGCAGTACACGCCAAAATCTCAGGTTTCTTGGGTTTTGTTTTATCTGCTGCCTATTTCTTGTTTGGCAAATCACTTTACTCTTGACAAATTATTTTCGTGTACTGACAAATCCAGTTTGTTATTTCTAATAACATGGAGCCCCTTTCATCATCTTGCTTGTTGCTTTATCCTGTAATATTTTGTATTCTGCCAGTGCTGTTAAGAAATTATTGGAAATTATTGTTCAAAAATCATTTATTTGCCTTGCAATGTTTATTTGTTCAACAGATTGAAGCCACCAATTGAAGATGATCCACCAGCTGATACTCAAACTAATCAGGTGGGCCAATGGATACAAAAAAAGTATACAGAGTCGGTTGTTTTGGTTGAGCTACGGCCAAAGATTGTTCAACAGGTGGAGAATCAATGGGACATTGTTTCACCAGTTGCTGGAAAGGGAAGATATGCAGATGCTCAGCACCGCAAAAGAATGGGACTTTGCAAAGAGAATCTTCGTGCTACTGGGTTTATCATATATGTTGATCCGAAGCACATTTATGTACTGTCCTGCTCACACCTGTTGGGGAATTTATTCAGCAAAAAAACTGCCAATCTCCAGAACAACTATTCAGAGGTTGTATTCAGCTTGGATACTGTGTGATCATTGCGAACAAAGGTTCCTTGAGCAGAGTGTGGATAATCCAAATATCCATAGAGCCTACATACCTGCTTCTGTGGTTGCTGTTGATTGCAGCAAAGATCTCATGTTGCTTCAGATAAAGAAACATGCTGTTTTTGGTAGCTGTTCACACTCACATTGCAAGATACCCTATTGGTGAACCTTCCCGGCTCCTTCAGTGAATGTGACACTCCTTTCATGGCCATGGGATGGCAACAGGACTGCCACTTCTGGTTTAACTGTACACTCCAGTCGATACTGTTCTCTTTTTGGCAAGGATGAGAACAATATTCATGGATTTGACATGAAAGCTGTGTCAGGTGGATATAAGCTCTGACTTTGGTAGTTCTGGAGGTCCACTCATCGATCCTAAAGGGATGCTTTGTGGTGTATTGCAGTCCGGCAATACAAGTTTTTCTTATTTTGTTTCTCTCAGTGATATCAGGACTACACTTGTTGGATGGGGTAAGTACTATTTTCACTCTGCAACAAGTTCTTTTATTGTTTCCCTTGTTTCTAACGATTTCACTTTATTGGCAGGTCTGATCTGAGTTCAGTACAACCTGGCTATGAACCACTTTGTTGAGCGGGTTTTGTTGACGCGGTCCGCAAACAAGATGGTGCCTGTATAGTGTACACAGAATAATATCGATATGTGAAGCATTAGAAAAAAAAAATGCCAATTTCTTTTTTTTCTTTGGGAGAAAGAATAGTCCTTTTAACCTTTAGCACCTTCTGCCTTTGACTACTGTGAGCACAGCTTTACTGAATGGTGGCGGTCGGCCATTCAGAGAGTTGACAAGGGAAAGAGAAAAGGGGTGAATAATCGTCCTTGGAGCATGGATGTTGTGAAAACTATGGCAAACATGTGTTTTTGACAGAGCCCTTGCCAAGTATGCAAGAGACTTTGAGAAACCTGAAAATGAGGCTCGTCTCGGTCCTGGCCAGGGCTGAGCACTAGTCCCAGTCGGGTCGCTTATCTGTTAGTTTAAACCGTGGATGGAACCCCTACTTTGGTCAGGTTTGAGGGGGGTTTGTATGGATCATTCTTTTCCCTAAAATTCTTTTCCCTCTTACACTTAGTTTAAAGTATGGATCTAGTACATTGGTAGTGTCTAATTTTCCACTTTAGTTAGTGGGGCATCTTTCGTCACTCAAATAGCTCACGTGGAGTGCACGTGCTGATCAAACAAGCCATGCCCTGCTGCAGCACCCAGTCCTCAGCTCCACCACGGCGCGGCGGTTGTCTGCAGCCATGTGTTGCCCGGCCCCGTGCACCAACCACGTTTGAGAGCGCGCTGTAGCAATGCACGTACCCGGTGAGCTCCTCCTCCCTGCCATCGTCTGCGGCAGCAAACCCGCTACACCGCTCGGTCGACGTTGAGGAACGAGGGCAGCCCGTCCCAGTCCACGTCGCGGAGCCACGCCTCCGTGGACACGACGCCGTCCTGGAGGTCGCGGACGCCCTGGTAAAGCAGCACGCGCATGCCCCGGTACCGCAGCAGCGCCTCCACCTGCGGCTTGACGCTCTTCGATGGCCCTGTTTGGCACCGCGGTGGAAGCAATTCTATTCAATTTAAGCCGCTGGTGCCTTAAACGCCTCGATTCACAAGCGCGTCATCTGGACACGCTTTCCACCAACGCCCCTTTTTACCTACGACGTAGAATCGATCGATGGGGTGCTTCTTACGGACGCACGGGAACGCCAGCGGCATCTTTCCCACACGACAGCGGCCTCCCTGGGAACGGCACAGCTCCCAATGCGACGGCGGCGTAGCTTCCCCCACGCGGCGGCGATGAGGTCTGGGACGTGCTGCACGCGGAGGCACGGGCCGATGCGGACACTGAGCTTCACATACCCAGCGGGAGCATGATTCCAGGACCTATCCTAGGCTACGGCTGCCGGCGTGCGTTCTCCCCGGCGGCGCGGCGTCGACGGTGACGGCTCCCTAGCTGGCGTGGCTCTACGCGACGGCAATGGAGCGGCGGGCGGCCGCCCCGGTGGCACGGTGTCGACGGTGACAGCTCCCTGGCCGGAGAGGCTTTACGCAACGGCAGCTCCCTGGGCGGCGCCACACCTCGACGCGACGGTGATTGCCTCCCCGGCGGCCGCCCTGGCGGCGCAGCACCTCCACACGACAACACTCCCTGGGCGGCGCCGCACCTCGACGCGACGGAACTATGGGCGGCCTCTCCGGCGGCGCGGCACCTCTAAGCGACGGCGGCTCCCTGGGACGCACGGCACCACCACGCGACTGCGACGGAAACAGCGGGCGTCCTTCCAGCGACGACGGTGACGGCTTTGGTAGGAAGTCGGACGCCAAATGGTCAACTTTTATTTTAAGCAATTATTTTTAATGTTGTGTTGATAGGAAGTTGATTTCTAATAAAAGTTGTTGAAAAAAAGTAATTCCAAACAGGGTCGATATCGTGTGTCCTCGTGCAACCGCCGCTTTCACCGTGTCGCTGCACAGCTCCCACGCCACCTGCACGTCCGTCAAGGTATCATCTGTTTAGTTGGCGTTATCTTGAGGACCATTGGCAATAGATGAAGACCGCATTAGAGTTTAGATAGTCCGTAGTAACTTTCCCATCTGGAGCAAGTAGCAAAGTAAAAAAAAGGATCATTTTTCTTCTCTAATTTGCACTGTGACTAGCTTTAGTTCTTTAAACACCTGGGAGATCTGGGCGCTTAGGTTTGAACTTAACTTTAAGACTATTTCAGAAAAAAAAGTTAAGAAACGGTTTCAAAGTGACAAGGCTACATTGTTCGCTGATAAAAGAATGTGTTGCGGTTCAACAGGTGTCTAATCACTGTCAAATAGCGAAGATTTTCAAAAATAAATGTCTAATAGTTGTTCACTTTTGTCAGAGATATTTCGGTTTATAGCCACATATACGTACAGCACAAACGAACATATGCACACCAGCCTACAATTCCATTAATCTAATCCTCACTCATTGCCTTCAGTTTCCACCGACCTGATCCTCGGTTGTTCAAAGTGGTTTACCCTCCCCTGAAAGTGAGCATTCATCGCTGAGTCAACTAATTGCATAATTCCAAGAACTTCGCTAGAAAACATGTCATGATGTGTGAATCTCTGAATTTGAATTATGCCCGAAGTTCTGAAAACAACATGTATTAGCGGTAGCACAGATTTTCTTGTAGAAACATCGGACAAGATAGAAGAGGTACTAGAAAAGGAAATAATTTTGCACTCGACTTACGATAAACATCTTCGAAAAATATACATGATAAATTTTAACAAGCCAAGTTTAGTTTTTTACACATTTTGCACCTCTAGATGACAATATGTACACAAATATTACTATTTATATAAATTCTCAAATGCAGCACAGAAAATAGCAACTCCATTTATTACCTGGATCCTCATCATCATTAGAGTCAGACATTGTGGCATAATGCTCATGAGTGATAGCATATTCACCTAAATTGTAGAAACATAATTGTTAATATTGTGTTTCACAAAATTTTCATATGATATATATTTATGACAACAGGGGATAGCTATCGTAAAGAGGTAGGCAACACGACAGGGTTAAGGGAGACTCACTTACTATAATATTAGTATAAAAAAACTACAGCTATGTGCCTTATATAGGCCCAACTCTAAGCAAGTTATATGGATAAGCCCTAACCAACCAAAATACACAAAGATAACAACCAAGTTAATGTAACTAATCCAGTGCCACACTAGCTATGGTACTGTTTGTGCATGTAAACAGTACAATTCCTGCATAGAATGGAATTTCTCTGGACAAGTCCTTGCAGGCAGGTGAGTGCAAGCAAGAGCCAACAGGTGCCACGTCATACCCATGAGTGTTCTTGCTAACAGGGACAAAATACAGAATAACAGTATAGAGACAACATATGTTTGCTATCTTTTTATCAGGTTAAAGAATTGACTATTCCTGTTCTAACACGATAGGCAAAGATAACAACTAAGTTAATGTAACTAATCCAGTGCCGCACTAAGCAATGATCAATGACAGCAGCTTATTATGGAGGCCTATGATACTCTGAAAAGGCAACAGCCAAGGATAAGATACTCTAAAAACGCATGACACTGTTATGCAGGCACCCTTGTTAGGCTGTGTTTTCTACTGGTAGCTCTTTGTCGATTAAGTGTTATACTGGTACTTGAAAAAACTGCCCAAAGTATTCAGTAGCAAATATTTGCTTTCCTTGTTGGTTTGAGCTTTTCCATATTGTAGTCTAAATAAGCCTTTGGACTTCTTGATCATATATTCTGCTTAATATAGGTTTTTAGAAGACAACCAATTTGTACGGAAAGATGCTTCAAGAAGTTGTAACATCTTGAAGTTGTGAACATCAATGAATTAGTTTAAGAAGGTGCACTCAACTTGGTAATCATGTTAGCCTTCCTGCTCCGTTAGGATTCAGTAATCATTATTCAGGGTCACATAATCAGAGTCAGTGTCTACCACTGTGCTTGTAAGAAAAAGATTGGTTAGTAGACAGAGGGTGCTGGAGCCACAAGTTGCATTTTGAGATTTATTATTTTCCATATTTAATCTGGTACAATTTTTTTATCATCATGACTGTATGGTCGTCCTGCATAGCATGGAAACTGCAATGTATATCTGGCGAGTTGCAAAAAGTTGTGAAAATTTTGCCTTCACTTTATGGGAAAAGGCACTGCTATTTAACCCACAAACAACAGGTCTACTCAAGCGCAAAGCTGCAATTAGAATCACTATCTGCAACTGGATGGATTGACCCACCGGATCTCATGGTATGGTGCACATAACAAATAAAGAATGGATACCCAAGGTGACCCACAGCAGGCTGCTGGATCACCGGGTCTGGGCGGGTTGAACCACGCCCATGCTGACTATAATGGTATCGGCAAAACCTTGCACCAAGTGTACATAAACGTTTTCTATAAACTTTATAATTCACTCGATAGATACATACCTTCCTTAATCACTTCTATATCAGCAGAGACTTTTAGAGACAATATTACGGTTCTGAACGAATTCTGGCGCACGTAGAATATGCCCACCTACAAGTTGAACAAAAGTATTTTTTAATGTATTCACAAAAAACTTTCAGTCTCATAAAAAAGTGATGCAAATAGAACTCAAAGCTTATGTCACAGATACATCACTTGGACATTTGCCTAGCTTATTTCATAGATTCATCAGTTGGACATTAGCATGCTTACTCCTTTTTACCTTGTAAATAGATGTTTGTTATACCTGTATGTTTCAGTCTATCTACAGTCTCACCATTAGAAGAAATGTTTTCAAATTAATTATTGGTAATATAATTCTCATACAACAGATATAAACTAACTTCTATTAAGAATAAACTTACAGGTACATCCACAGTGGAACCAATGCGACCTCCATTCTCGAGATGCTCCTCGGCCATACGCAATAAGATGCTCTCAAGCTGAAATCAACAAGGATGATAGACATTAAGAAGCAATATGATGTGCACAAATTGTTTTTACCAGCTTTTTGTTTATTCATAAACATATATCCTTAAAATAGCTACTGTTATTGCAGTAATACTATTCACTATTAGAGAATGCGATAAAACTCACAGTACATACATACCTCAATTGTAGTACAAATAGATTCTCCACACAAACACTTAAAGATGTCACCATTTCTAACTCCAGCTTTTTCAGCAACAGATCCTTCAGAAACCTGCAATTCAACATTTGTAGAACTATATGAAGGAACAAGAAGCAATGAATATGATGCATGAAATAAACATAAATGGGTACCACATACCTCAGTGACAATAAGACCTGTGTTAACGTCACACTTGCGGATGATCTTCTCCTGGTGGATAGGGTCTAGAAACTTGATAGGCGAAAATTTCATCCCGATGTTCAGCCGAGGGATGCAGCTATGACAAACAACCATCCAATCCATCATCAGACTCATCAATTACATTATATTACCTCCATTTTTTATTGTTGATGTTTTTTAAGTACAATTGTACTAGAAATCAACGGTTAAAAACGGAGTTAACATCTAATTTTTAAAAACTGAATCTACACATTTCTAAAGGAAGAGAATGCATCTCAGGGCACAAAACCTAAATTTAGAAAAACATTGCTCACGAACCAATAAAGGGCACTTTTGCCTCACAAAAATGAACCCCATAAGTAGTAACCTAATTTCCAATAAATTCATTCATTCCTCTATCTACCCTAAGTGGCAGTTACTTTCCCATAGATAAAAGAAAAAATCCACACTCATTCCACTATGCACCCTTATAGTTAGTTTCCTATAGGAATGCAACGGGAAGAAAATAATCAAGTGATAAGGAGTCAAAAGAAGGAAGCTTTTCCTCTGCAGGGGCCTCATGCAATGAACCCCCTTCTTTCAATTTGTGTGCAGGTCAGATACATGTAATAGAAGCAACTTTCTCAGGTATTATATTTCTATGCAACCACTTCTTTCTTTCTAGTCTGGCTCTACTCAATCTTCTGTCTAGTCTGCCTCCAGACATCCAGATTACTACTACTAACTACAGTAAACTTAAGAGAAGTTTCCACTCTACAACAGGTGATCCAATGTACCCTCAAAAGAGAGAGAAAAATAGAAGGCAGTCCAATGCACAATCCAGGTCGATTTCTCATGAAGGTACTAAAACGAGTGCTGAAGTTTTTTTTCCTACAGTTCTTAGCAGTGTAAGCTTTGGGAGTGCACGGGTTTTCAGAAACAAATTAAATGCAAGAATCACTTACTCAAATTTTTTCAGCATATGAAGACACTTCAGAATAATGGCTGAAGGAGTAAATGCCAAACTTGGAAGATTGATCATGCCCAAAAATTGGCCACTTACGTCAATGACTGGGCCTCCCGGAGCACACTAAAAGATAGAATTGCCAAAATAAGAATAAAAAGTAACAAATATTAAAATTGAAAGAAAACTGCAATGGAACACAGTGAATCTAGATAAAGACGAACGGCACCTCATTGGGGTCAGAACTAATGAACATGTAGTGATTCCTTTCAAAGCTGTTTGGACCTCTATATGGCACATTTCCATAATCTGCAATCAAATGCATATTTTTATTCCCTTCCGAGAATGAAAACCAGTTTTTCTCCAAACTTCACCTCACTAAAGGAGGGTATCTGAGCAACTGCATCAATCTTGATCTTGAAAAGAGCAAAGTTGTACTGCTTGTGATAATGCATTAACTCAGCACTTAACACTGTATCATGTTTATCCAATAAATGAACACAAACCTATTAAGAGTTGAAAAGGAGAGATCACTACATGTTTTGAGAAAGTAGTAGCTTAAAAGAAAATAATTCAAGGCCCCAATTTAACAACAGAAGTTAAAAAAAATCTATCCTTTCAATGTGAAACCATATAACATACAACATGTACAAGTACGAATCTGCACACAAAACTCACAAAACATGTACAAGTTATTGTAGAACTATAGTCTTTATATAACATCAAACGCTTACATGTCAAATATTATCTAACACTGCATGTAAAATATTTCGAACTGAGCTCACCTCAGCATGTGGGAGCATACTCATCCTCACCCAAAATATTGATTGGGCGTTGTGTACTTAGAGCGAATCAAGAATGCTGATGTAATAATTGTACCAATCTTGCTCTCCTCATCCCAATCAATAAGAAAACCAGAAGCTTGTTGCAGAAGATTACCATCTACAGAATTGCATAAGACCTACTTAAACAAAAAGGTAATATTGCTAAACACTGGAAAAGGGAGACCAAATCAATTACCTATGTAAGAAGAAAGTCCAAATACAACTTTAGCAACTTTAAGAACCATCCCTATAAGAGACTCACGGGTAGAGTCAAATTTT